>KB681680.1:0-16431 GCA_000349165.1 Anopheles christyi | reverse complement strand
AGCATCGTGAAGAAAGAATTAAACCACAACTTTACTGGAGTGGTGGGAGTTGTTGAACGCAAACCCCAACCCTGTACTAGAAACCACCCGACTGTGGCTGAAGAAAACACATTTTATCGTAATGAATTTAAAGCTCAATTTATTTTTCACATTTGGCTTTTCACACGGGGGAGTTTCCTTGCGCAAAAAGTCAACCATCGCGGGTGGAGTGGCATGCAGTGCTCGCTACGCGCGTTTTAATGGTAGTGTACTAAAAATCTTCCCCCAACCGTACTAAAAAGCCCTGCGTGGTGGTTTACCGTGGAATGTTGAAGCGCATCTCTTTTTCCTCTGCTTCCGGTACCATCGGGAAAACCTTTGTTCTTTATTGGCTTTGTAAAATTAAAATGTAGTTGAGGCAAAAACACCATTGCTGCCCGCTGAACCGCGTTATCACCGTAACTTTGTCGCTGGACTGTGTGCAGCAATGTTGCCCTCACCAGCAGGAGCACCATCCGGAAAGTGGTTGAATCATTTATCACATTTGCGCTAGTTTACGACACCAGACGGTTGGCCGCAACAACGGTTTTTGGGAGATGGTGGTTGTAGCTGTACGTCTCTGGCTACGAAAGTCAGCATCGAACGGTGTACTGTGCTCGATTCATCTAGCGGGAGATTCGGTAAGGATACGAGCTAATGCTCTCAAGTCCTTGACTTCCGGCTGGGTGAAGGGGGTGAATGTGCACTCTTTCTTCCGGAACGCTTTTCCACAATTCGGGCCCTGTTGGAACTGGGAAGAAGTTCAAGCACTGGGAAGCTTTTTTCCCCTGCGCAAACTCCCAAACAATTGCATTAAGATGTTGAAAGAGTAAAAATATTTACATTTTCCGGACTTCAGTTGCACAGGAGGAGGAACACTAAAAGAAAATAACAGAAAAAAAAAACAGTAAGAAAAGCTTGATTCGATGCATTGAAAATGCCATTTAGCACTTCCACACGCTCGCTGTAGCATTTCTGGATTGAATGGGGAAAAAAAATGGGCGTGGATGTGGAAAATGCTACCAGCCCATTCAGTGCTGAAGAGTGGGCTTTAAATTATGCCAGGCACGAATTTCCATCTTGATTTCGTTCGTTTGCCAAACTGCCTGCCATTTTCAAGTGCAGAACGTGCAAAGATTAGAAAAGTGGGTGCATTTTGTAGCACCATTTGTAGAAGGATTGGGTGGGGTTTTTTTGTGATTTTCGTCGAGAAAATGCTTTCACTTTCGAGAAGAATCCTTGTGGGTTTTTTTTTCATAGAGGATTTTTAACCTAATTGAAAACCAGTATTCCTTTTGGGAGTCGCGATTTTTCATGCCTAATCCGTTTAATACCTTGCGGTGCAATGTTTTTACATATAATGAAGATAGAAATAATATTAAACTGGTGGTGTAATGAGTGCTGTAATGTGATGTAGTAGAGATTATATCATTTGTGTAGTCGTTTTTATATGTACACTAAACAGATAAAACTGTATGGATCATCCTTTAATTACTTTTGAACTTGTGGAAACGGATTAAAATAATAGTTTTTCGTACAAGCCGACTTCTTCCCTATTTTTAGTCTTTTTTCTAGTTACTGTAAAATTTAATTTACTCTACCTGGTAGTATTAAAGAATGCTGAAGCTTTTGAGCTGTGTTGGATTTTGTCTCGTTCTTGATTTTGGCATTGTTTCTCAAGCAGAACCTATTCCCAATAGTGTATTGTAGTGTGCGTTTTTCAGTATTTATTTATACCTCTGTTCATGTGTGTCCTTTCCTGTATGATAGTAATATCTTGTTCTGTTCCATTAGTTGTCGCTGCACGTGAGTGTCAGTTTAATTTGTTGTCTTATCCCAGCATCTTGCCTGACGGTGTTACATTTTTCAACGGCATTATTATACAGTATTTCTTTATTTATTTATCAAAATTATACAATAAAAATATGCACACCTTCAGGGAAATTCATTAAATTAAAGATTAAGGAGATGTTCCAGCATTAATATCGATAGAAATACAAAAAAACAGTAAATTATGCATTCATATTCATGACTACCTAACAAATGTACATCATTAATGTATAAAGAAGCAAACAATAAACAAGAAAATTGAATTGAAATAGAAATATCAAGATTTAAATGGTTTAATTTTGTGTTTAAGTATTAAAATCATTAATTAATAATCATTAATCACATGATTTTACATAGTAATTTCAAAACAGTTCAGGTAAAATAAACACCTTAAAAATAACACTTTCATCCAAGATCTAATATAAGACCTGTTTGTACAGCAGAATCGATAAAGCTGGGCAGCAAATATCTGTGTTACCTTGAAATAATTACGTTTCCTATAATTTAATTCGTATAATATCTTTAATACGCTCCGGCTACACATAATCAACTACACTTCTGTATAAATTTGGAAATGGAATTACGTTTTCTCGCCTTCAAAGCATTCGTGAAACGCGTTTAGCTGCTGGAAGTCCATAATTAACGGAATATAAATTAAATAAATGAAATAAACATGTTTGTTCATCAAGCAAATACCACAAACCTGCACGCAACTATTATAATGAATTCCATTGAAAAACCATAACCATGACTTGTGCAATGGTTTTGCAACTTTCAGTGGAAAGTCAAATTTTGTTCATTGAAACTAAGTAAATAATTACAGCATACCTTAAATATTGACATATTTTGCTGACATTAGTTTTTAGAAACAGTCCACAGTACACAGTGTTCTCACTCATTCTGTATACTTTTGCATAAACATTTCTTCCTGTGTTATTGCCGATTTTAGTATTACCACACAACTATGTACTGCAGGTGAACAAGGAATGAATAATTTTGCAAATGCAAACTGCTTCCGGTGGTAAAATACCCATCAACATTATACATTATAGCAAAGCCCGTCTAGTAGGCAGCAGTACTACGTATGCACAACGCCCGAATCAACCCGTTCCACAGCCACCTTCTGCCGTTGCCATTGGTAATACATTTCTTACCGCCCGATACATGATGCACCTGACGCTCTACAGTGATGCATCCTCGTAGCATTCTTTGTGAAATCTTCAGAAATACCATTAGCCAGCACTCAGGATTGCAAAACGTAGTAAAAACACGAAGGAAAGATGAGATAGGGGCTGATTTTCGCAACCATTTCCCTGCGTTTCCCCCTTTACCCAGTAGCATTCCAGTTTTATGCAGAGTCCATGTATGTGTATGTGACTCACCACAACGTTTATGCTAAAGCGCACTGGTGCTGGTAGAACCGGATGTGTGATTATCCTTATTCAAAACCTGAAAGTAGACTAAGGGCAGCAAAACATAAAACAGGTGAAAAAAGGGGAAGCCAAGGGTGGGGAACGAACTTAATGGTCACTATAGTGAGCTTCTGCAGCCAGCAGCAGAAGATTGTAGCGACATTATCATAATAAATTTAAGAAATCATGCATAGACATTAGCCACGCTGGACACGCTGTTACAAGCATTACCGTCTGGCACCGGTGTTTACTGCACGCTTTGTCAGGTCTTTCCTTTTTTTTTTTCTTGCTCGCCCGGAAGGATGGCAATGCATAATGATTATTATTATGAACGAACAGCAAGTAATATGTCTTGTTCAGAGGGAAGGAATTTACTGTCTGCCTCTTTGCAGCACTGTTCCAGCTCGCCCAACAGAACCAGATGTTTATCATCAGCAGCATCATTCTCGCAATCGAATGGCGAAAAAAAGAAAACAGATTGAGCGGGAAAGAAAAAGCTTTCACTGGAAAAGAAAAAGCTAACCATAGCTAGATAAAAGAACATTAATGTTCGACTTCAATATGTTTCCATGGTGCTTCGAAAATGAACATTATCAACTAAATAAAAACACGCAGAGTGCATCAACTTTTCAATTACTTTTTCTTACTTGGGGGTGAAACAGAAGCAATATGACCCAGGTAAAGTTCAGCGGCAGTGGAAAACCCTGTGTTGTGATTTGCTTTGCGTTTGCATTTAACTGTTCAGTGAAACTCTAGTGTCATCGTGGGACGCATGCAGCATCAAAACTTATCTGCTTACAGCGCGAAACTTGTTTTTACACTTTTTAAGTAGAGAAGTATGGGGCAAAATGAGCATGTAAAGTACATTGCTTTCAGTACATTGGTAATTTGAATCATGTGGATCTTGATCATTGAAAAAATTAGCAAAATATTTGTAAAAAATAATATGATTGATCGTTTGTCAAATTTGTAGTGGTGACATACATTTAATAAAATAAGGAAAATGCTAAAAGTCATGCTATCAATTCACAAACAACATTATGCGTAAATTAATCAATGGCCATTTGTCATACTAAACTGTCCATCTGCCCCAAGTGGACTCATTTAACCAGCTTAGGCTATAATAAACACTATAAAATAAATTGAAATGCTCCCTGCACGAAAATCCTAGATAAATATTATGTGTCATGAAACAAATTCCTTATTAAATAAATAAATAAAAACTCTGCTTATAACTTTGCTTCTGAAACAGTGAAATTATATCATGATGCTCATTTGTCCTCTAGTTTTCTCAAGATTTGTATATTTTTTTTAAGGGCCGTCTATCACATGGACCATTTTCTGATACTTTGTGATCCAAAGTTTGTCGACTAAATTCGTAAAATTTAATTTAAATGAGTCACAATATTTCGAATTGCGTCTCGATTTTTATAGTTCCAAAGGTTTCCCCTATTTTGAAGCGTAATTTTAAGCATATTAATAGCATTAAAAATGCATTAAAGTTTAGTTTTTCAAAGATCAAAAATCAAAAATGTATGACTCATAAGCAAAAATTAGCAACAAAAACTGTATTCCATTACTCAAGACATCATGTTTTGCGAGGGTCCACATTGCCCCCTCTCACCCTTTTTCTTCCCCCGAGTACCCTTACTCCTATGTTCGTTCAAGCGATTCATCACAGCACAAGTAAAGTGATAACGAAAGCGCTCTTAAAAAAAAACGGTTAGCAGCTCAGCTTCTCAGCGACAAACGGTTTCCCGCTTCCTTACATTCAAAGGAAGCGATAAAAGGATAAAATATAGCTTGTGAACTTTTCAGCATTCAAAGTAAAGTTTTCTCGCAACGCATTACGCCTACAAAGTATGGGACCGCTTGGTATTGAAGCACAACACGAAAGTATCTCGTGAAAGGAGCGCTAAATGAATGTCAAAGATGTCCCTCGAGAGGCAGCACCGCACCAATTCGACACGGCTCACGCTATCGAACTGATAATAAAGAGGTAAGACACACGTACTGTAGCTGTAGCTTTGATCCAGCCAGAACTTCTTTCATCGTTCGGATAGAGTGGATGAGAATCGTGCTATGATCCGATCACGTACACTTGGTGTAAGGATTATCAGTAAAACTATCGTTAGGTGCTGCCATCGTACCACTGTGTCACAGCGTGGTACCAGGTAGACAGGCTCATCGTCCTTATTCTGTGAACGGCTCGTGCTTTTGAGATCTGTTTGTTAATTTGGTTTATCTTTTAGCCAACGTTTGCCTGAACGCCTAAAGGTATGCAAAGAAGATACATTTTTCGAGTAATAAGAGTATTGAATTATTGAGATTATTTTATTTCGTAGTTAAAACAAACTTTATTTCGTGTTTTTAGACAATATGTATTCTAATAATATATTCCAATAATATTCTTATATGCCTTGCAACAATTCGCAGCATTTATGTCTCCCTCTGCTGGCACTAACCTATGACTATCATTCTGTCCCTTCCTTTTAACGTGTGTCGCCAGAGTGTATCCTGATCGTGCGGCATGGTTCTCCTGTTGCAGCACGACTATTCTCACACTACATACGAGACGTGTTTTGCACTAATGGATTCCCCCGGTGGGGGACTTGAACGAACCGAGGGATAAAGGTGCCAATTGGTAAAGTGTTGCTGCAGATCTTTCCATGGTAAAGGATTCTGTTGCGGAGTCACCTGGTTACGAAACGACGATGTTACCACGCACAACGACTCAACTCGATCCAGTATTAGTGTCCTGGGCAGGGTCGAAAAATAAATGCATCTTCACAGCAAATGTTTTAATCTAGATAAAACATTAACCATTCCCCTTCTCTGTGGCTTCACTCGACATCGCCACTCCTGAGCATGAATTGACCGAAGAAATGTACACTCAACCATTGCAATTAAACGCTGTCGATAAACGAGTGATTGCAAGGGAGCATATATGCTACATCCCAAGCATTGACTTTTAATTAAAAAGATCACTTCAAAAATCGAACGCTAAGCGCATCCGTTGCGTGCCCCGGAAAGTGATGCAATCGTTTTGATGTTTGATTGAATGATATCGCTTACCGCGCTTTATTCTGCTCTCCCTACCAGGTTATCAAACGGGGAAAACCAAATGAATATTGATACATTGAAAGTTTTATTGCACCTTCCCAGAACTGTTCAAAGCTACACAAAATCATACGCATCATTTGACACGACTCGTTTTATCCGTTTTCACGGTAACGGTACGCACAAATGTTGTGATCCTTAATACACGTTCTACCGGGAAAGTGCTTCGGTCCGAAGGTAGCCTATAGTTATTGTTGGAGAGTTAAGATTGAGGCTTGAAACGATTCCGAGATTCAATCAAAATTCAAAGTCATACAAATGAGCACTTTTTTCCCACGAAACGGCTGTGACGAGTTGATAATGATATCACAAGCTCACTTGTACAGCAATCACGATTTTGACCCAGAACCCAACGAAATCTCACAAAAGCAAATCGATTGATTAGCCTTCATCAGCATCTCTACGTCCACTTTCAACGCGGCCCAAGCAAAAGCTCTTCACTTTACGGAACAGAATCACTGCTATCAGCAAACTGTCGTTTCGCTTTACCAGGAAGTCACTGATGCGGCTGCAATGATGGGTTCCTTCATTGCAAAACGGTAAATCAATATCCGAATTCTGTCCCTGCTCGTTCCGGGGTTCTTTCGCTCCGGGATAGATAATCGTTTGAATTACCAAAAAGCAGTGCCACTCTCGGTTGTGGCAGAATTATCCGTGCCCCGTGATGATCTCGCGGCTCATCACGAACCTACGGAGGTGGGTGGCGTAGAAATGATTGCCTGGTTTGGATCGAATGGTTCAATGTTCTTCGTTGCGAGAACCACGCAGTGGCAATTTAAGTTCCATCACGTCGTCCATTACGCGATAGGGATCCGGGCGCTAAAAAGCGGATGGTTAATGTCGTGAGTCGAAGGGCTTCCAAGACGTGGTTGTGCCAACGAAAAAGAACTCCGTTCCAGGGACACACCGAGCCGATTGCAACACTCGATGTCTCGGTCAGCGAAGGGAGCTGCTATTCCCAGCTTGGCATCGTATGGCAACGATAGATCCACACCCCTGCGGCTAGGTGCTGCACAATCCCAGAATCCATTCTATGAGAACCTTCGCCGGAGATCAAACGATACGGCTCGGGGAAACGAATATTGCATTACTGCTCACCAGAATGCCGACCAGAAGGATGCATCTTTACACTTCTGGGTGCGATTGAATTGTGTCGGTAAAAAGTATCACCAAGGTGCAGCAGTTTTATTGTACACAAACGGGTAAAAAGACAGGTTTATAATGGCACGGGGAGTTGCAGAAAAAGTGAACATTTATTGTAAACTCATTGAAGTCGTTCAGCTAAAAACAGAGATTTTGTTACACTGCAGTATGCTAGTCGTACAATACTTTATAATTCCTAAAAATAAAACAAAAATACTTTGTTGTCAACATGCATTGCTTAGGCCGACGTGTAAACTTTGTTACAGGTACGAACAGTAACTACGAGTCCATTAAAACTGTTTTATCAAAACACTGTTCACTGAAATGTCCTATAAAAATGCAAAACAAATACTTTTGTTTCCGCTTTTGATTGTTTTAGTTTTCGTTATCCTACTCAATGTCATCAGTGCAATCGAAACAGTGCTACATGTTGGTAACAATACTGTAGTAAAGCCTGGAAACCAATTTTAAACAATGAACCACAAACCAATACCTTACTGGTGGAATCGTTAGTATTTGAAGGCTTCAAAACAGGCGTATGCTTTTGTTTGCTTCGCCAAACGCGTTGTTACTGAGACAATTGTAACCGTTGGTAGAGTTTCAACGTACGGTTTGTGTGGTCTAAAACAACAATACATAGATAGAGTATGTTTGCTTCTGTTTTGGGCTGAAATTTAGATTTAAAACCGCAACAAATAATTCTCTGGAAAATGGCTATTCTAGGGTGATGTGCAGAATGTAGTATATAATAAACAACTGAAACAACAACAATCTATTTCCTGTATCCAATTGGTACTTTTGTTCAAAGTTTGATTAATATATGGAAAATAAATTTGAGCAAGATTAAATTTAAGCAATGGGTTTTACGGTTAACTGTCGGCTTTACTATTTGATGTACAACAAAAAAAGTAAAACATTTTTATCCGATTTTGGCGCTTTCATTCAACTATAGATTAGCCTTAGGTTCGATACTTCATGGGAATAGAACTCTTTGATTTTTTTTAAACAATTCAATCACTAGTAAAGTTTTAATTAACTAATTCCACATCGATTGCATACAAACTATTGCCTTTGTGCTTTTTAATTGGCATGTTTTTTTTAAAAGCACATGAGATTGTTGTGGTACATCGATTTTTCGTAGATCGATTTTAAAAAGCATGCCAACTAGAATGCTGTCAGCTGCTGACTTTCATCTGTATTATCTTTTAAATTTATTTCAGTGTATGGTTGGGAAATAAGACAGCATAGATGATAGTTATTCATTTTACAACAAACATACTTTATCTACCGGATGTCATGGCGCATGCCACATTTCAATGCTGCAAACTCATTTTCGGTAAGTGCTGTGTTGCTTTCGCGCTACAAAATGTTTTCACCTTTTTTTTCTTGTTTTTTTTTTTTGAATCCCTTAGTACCTTACCTTACCTTAGTATCATTTCATCCGATGATGCCTACAACACATTCCAATATTGCTCCCCCAAGGGGCTTTTATTAAGCACAACCGATCTTCCTCACTCCAAACCAATTCCGGAGATGATAGATGTTCCTGTAAGTTTTAGTATACACTACCTCTTTTCAAACGTCAATATGAAGCATTAGGTAAACAGCCCTATGGTAAAGTCCCTATGGTCCAAATTGCATCATCGGATGAAGAGTTGCAATTTTTTAACCAAGTTCGTTTTCTGCGTTAGCTAAGCTGATGCTGTGGCTCACATCCTATAAGATGGCGTCATTTGCGGTGTGATTGACGAGCACAGAGTGGGGATATGCGACAAACCCAATGCCCAGTTTAACCATTCATCATCAAGAAGGGGAATACACGGTCATCTTTTTAAGCGCCAGTTTGGTTGACAAATTTGCTTAGAAAGTAAGGGGGTGGAAAGTGGAAGTGGAGTTTCACGAGCACTTCGGGTCACACTTCTCGGAAGAGCGTACGTCTTAGCACGGGGATCAATTCGTTTCGCATAGTGCTTTTGGGACATTGATCAATTTGAGAGAGTTATGCAGCTAAAGTAACGAACTTTGTACCCACTTTAGTTAGCTTAACGGTATCGGTTTTGACGGCAAAGGAGCAGTCAATAAAATGCGACAATTTCGGCACACTTTATTGCGAGATGGTTGTGGCTTTTATTTAACTTTTATTTGAAGGGACGTTACGATCCCTGCTGATGCAAAATTGGATTTGAATTTGTTAATGGTGCAAACCACTTTTTTATTTTGCTATTTAATGATGACATTATGTGGCAAATGTATCCTTAAAAAAAACTAATAGTTAAATTCAAAACATTGATTCATCCAATCAGATCAAAGGATCGTAAGAACACATCAACTAAGTGGGCTAATTATACAAGTTTTTTTTTAATTTAAAACAGCAATTCACTACACACACCCTCATACATATTGATTAGAGCATTCCGTTTCTATGGCAATGAACCGTTTGAATTAACATTAAAATGGTAGGTATGTGTAACAGTCTCAAACATCAAACAATGTGGCCTGTCCGTTTGCTTTCAGGATCAAAGCAAGCGTCATTATTTGATCTCATCCCATCCTCATCTACAACCAATATTTGAAAACGAGCTTAAAGTCGAGGCATTTTGCTGCATTACCACGGACACTGCGCGTTCATTCACACCTAATTACGTTAAAGCTAACGATGTGAAATTTATTGTTTGTAAAAAATAAACGCTCCAGAAAGTGTTAATCATATAAGCCGTTGAAGATTGGTCGTAAATCTTAACAGCAAAAAGGAAAAATCAAATGTTCTCCAGTACAAAAAAACACTCGCTCACGCGCGCACACGGTATGAAAATGTTTCACCATCGAATGCATGCATGATGGAAATTTTAAATTACATTACCAAAGCCCGAGGTACACCACGTGACGTACACCACGAACCGTTACCGTCAACGCGTGAAATGCAGTTTTCTTTTCTACATTTCTGGGGATGTGTGGGGGCGAGTGGCATACACCAAAACGGGTATTCTGTGCCAGATTCTAAACCGTGCGTTACACGCGCTTGGGGCGTAAAAGTACTTCCGAAATACTTACACACTGGCGATGGTTTAAAACTTTGAGTAATGTGTTCTTGCTGGTACACTCCTCAGTTGGTAAAAACGTATATAAGAGAGAAGAAGGAGAAAAACAAGAAGAAAGGGAACAAAACTCGGATATATATATATATTATCGCAAACCTGCTTGTACCAACGAACGTTGAAAAGCGGCTGCAGTTAATGGATTTTTAACTCGCACAATTTAAAAACTCATTTCACCGCACAAAAGGTTCGCACACGATTCAATTAAAAGTAAATTCTTCGCCTGCCAGCCCTGTATTCACACGCTGTATTGCTGATTGGTGGCAAACAGTTTGTTGAGCAACGCTGAAATGCGCCCATCCGGAAGGAAGGAGCAGTGTCAAAAATGTATCGATTTGTTGCTTTCCTGCAGCGAGGCACGGAACGGTTCTACTCGCTACAGTGACAAAGGTTTATCTAATCCAGGCGATTACAGTTGCTGCCGCATTTTCGGCGGAAACGCAATTAAATGCTTCGAATCGGGGACGCAACCTCGAAACAAGATTAATGGGAATAATAAAGCGTTTTATACGTTCTCAGCCGTAATGTAAATTAATCGAAAGAAAAATCTTTATCATCATAATCGCGATAAAAACTTCGTTAATATTCTTTCAGCCGGGCATGAAGAACAGCTTCACTCGATTTGATATACTGCTTACTGTGCCAATACGATAAGATAATAGAATCTTCAGCAAAATGGATTGAATGGAAAACTTTTCTGCCTGGAAGTTTTGAACCAGCCCAGAAATGAAAACAAAAAAAAAACAAGTCTAAATACTTATCATAGCGCTCAATGAAACAACGGGAAACCTCACTCGGAATGCATGAAATGGAAACAATTGTTGAAGTAACGATGTAAGTGATAAGGAAATTTTCTGTTGGCAGCGCTAGGAAGTTAATAAAATTCATTTGAATTTCTACCTTCCAGAATGCTTCTCGGAATGCCCCAGGAAAGGAAAGTAGCCTTATCCTAAACTGCTTAAAAAAAACGGCTCCTCCCATTTTACATCAGTATGCCATCCAGTGAGTGCTTGGATGATTTTTCGTCACTGCGTAAGAGGTTTTTCACCTCTTTTTTACCCAGTGATACACAAGTGCGTTAGCCGGTAACGGTGGATTTGCAGCTTTATTTTTTTAACTTCACTATCGCACCGATCTGCATGGTTGCGCTATGGAGTGTTTTTTTTTTTAATTCTAATTTAAACCCACGCATTTTAAGCACAGTCTAGCCCAAGCAATAAAAACAATTAGCCTTGGAATATTAGGCCTGCCACACATTTGCATATTCATTTTTACAAGGGCTTCGTAAGCTTCTAAACTATAAAGCAAAAAAGGCTTTAAAAATGTAAGTTCGTTTAGTTACACATTTCAAGCAAAGTAGTGAGATTTTAACTAAATTTGTGTATTGAGAACTTTCTTTTTCAAATATCATATTGAGGTTTTGCTCCAAATTATGCTCCTCTTTGGTTCAACTGAAACAAAATGATAAGCTTTCCCAGTCCACCCCGACTGTGTTGGTCATTGTTTCAATTCGTACCATTCCGAAAATAAGTAAGAATGTTCATTAAATTAATTCTACACTCCAACCGAACACTGACCTTATGCGGTCAGTACCTTTCCGGTAGCGTCGAGAAAGAAATTTGCATACTTTACAGTTGCCCAACAGGTGGACGGTTCTCCGGTTCGAGTACATGAGCCTTACAATGGGAGCAAATTGTTTAACCGAATTCATTAGCTTGCGGTTAAGCAGACCATCTCGCAACGAGCTTCTTTCTGATTGCACGTTTGCAGGTTGAGATAGCAGCACCATCTTTCATATGTATGATGGGTTTATCGAATTAAACAGCTCTGCCCGAAGATAGTTACGGTAGCGCCCTGAAGGTAACACGAGGTATGGTCGGTGCATGTATCGGTTATCTTGGTAACGATGGCTTAGAGTCTAGTTTCTAAACACACCCGTAAAGCTTAGTTACCACAAACCACTTAACAGTAGAAACACACACATAAGCAGATGCACTAGAGGGTTCGTCTTTTGCTTTGACAGATGAGAAAGTGTGCTTCATATCGGTGAAAGTTCACAAGGATCCAGTTGCTTGTGCAGCATCCGATTCATAATAGAAGGTGAACGTATGCTCACCGTTAACAATACTGTAAATTAAGTAGGAGAAGATTCCGACTCTGTTCCAAGAAATTTTGCTTTCTTCTATTATACACCTTTCTGTTTATTTGCTCTATAGAATGCTCATGAATATCATTACTTTGTCTTTCTTTTAAACTTCTTTAACACGTTGGCTGGCAAACTATTTCCGGGGGGTTTTTCCCGTCAGTTTTCCGAATACCTATAGAGAACGTTTGCATTTGCTCTTGTTCCTATTCGTCCTTAGATTGTCTATGTTGATTGACTAGAGCATAGCATGACAAAAAAATAAAAAATAAATATCTCAAGCTGTTATACAAATTGCAACAAAATCACCATTCCTTTATTTTCCCTCATCCGCTTTTCGCGTGACATGACTAAACAGCTAAACTGATGTTTTATTCACACTAAAGCACGTTGTGACAACTTACACTCCTTTTATTATTTTTCCCATCCCATCTTGTCGACATCTTTTTCTTGGCATCGCGTTAGCTTTCAACGTAACTCTGGCACTCTGTGACATTAAAATTGCTCAATTACGCCTACGAAGATTGATGCAAGCCCAGCCGGTTCGCTAACAAACAGTGCCGGAAGAAGCCTTGCACATTATCGAATCAAATAACTCGATCATCGCCGCGTTCCCAATCAATCAAGCCCCGGGTGTTGAACCGATTCAGCGTACATTTTATCCTATATTCATGAGAATTGGCTGACCTACGATCCGAACTTGCAACGTTAACACTGCAACAATGTCAACAAACTTTTGCTCGTACTTCATCGTCTTCGTAATCGCCTTACGAGCAATGGCGATTCACATCCACCTTCTCGTAGCTGACCTTTGAACTCGTGCCCGTACCTCGAGAATCATTCGCCTCGAACTTGAACGCTTCAAGTGCTCTCGGCACCCAACAACAAAGCATCACGTGATCGTACCACCCGATCCGATGGGCAATATTTCATCGTCCACGATCAGCTTGCTTTGTTCGTTCGCCCAAACCATTTTCCACCAATCCACCATCCACCATCATCATCAGCCGCAGCATCAACCGCGCGCCACAACATCTGCGCAATGTCGTAATGTGCTCGCGGGGTTATGCTGTCCAGCCCGCTGTCGGTCACTGAACCTACCCGCAAACCATCGTTCCCGGAGAAACGAACCCGGGTGCGGAGCGTTTTGCAACGTGCAACAAATGTACGAACATGGATCCGGTACACAAACGAACCATTTGTGGCGCAGGCGATTCTGGGCAGGGAACGCACTAGGCTAGGCTGGGAAGAGGAATGCTGACCCACCGGGCGGACGGTGCGGTTCGGAACTATTTATAGATCTCATAAATTACTCTTCCATCGTATTTATCATTACCCATACGGGGAGCGGTAAAGCCTCCCCTACCCAGCGGGCTGCACAATTACGTGCTGCATTCCGTCGATCATAGAATGCCGGCAACAAAACCCCAGTAGAAATCCCAGTAGACTCCATCGAAACCGATGACCGATAGCCGATCAGCAACCCCGCACAGCCAGCAGCTGAATATCGATCAGGCAGCAAAACGTGATCGAGCAGCAACAACAGTACATAAATAGGACTGGCAAGGGCAGGCGTACAAAAAACTCACCCGTACGAACAAGCGACGAACCCGATCGCTTGCACCCGCCGCTCACCGTACACAAAACTGTCAACGGACGCGACGATGGGACGATGCGCCGTCATGAGTCATACCAGTGAACCTCGCAAAACCCGCAAGGCGCAAGGACTTTGATTGTCATTTTCCGGCCACCGTAGACGGGCGGGCGGAGCGCATCTATAAATCATTGCGCGCTGCATTCTTGTGCTGAACTGTGGGAAAAGAACAACTGTCCATTTTTTTGTTTCCTTTTGCATCGAAAGCGGGAGTCCCTAGAGAGGAGGGAAAAAGTCGCCCGCAAGCCAACCCGCAGTTGCTCCATTTTTTTCTCGATACATAAATCTTAACGGGTGGACGGAAAGCTGGCCTATCCTAACCGGTGGTAATTACAGCGATTAAAGCACGCGAACGGAGCAGCACCCTTCCGTGCTGCAATGATGATGCATGGCGCAATTCAAAGGCCGGCCCGGTGAATCGCCGACTGTCACTTTGTGGGGCCCAACCCGCCGACAATGTCAATCGAACAACGTCTCGGCTCGGATCTTCTGCATAAACCTGGTCAGTAGGGAGGAAGTGGGAGAGTTGAAGGATTTGGTCGAAGAGGTTGATTATTCTTGCACGTTACATTTTCAGCATTTTCGCCATTCGAGAGGTACCAAACCGGCGATCGCTTTATTTATTATGCTCATCCGATTATAAGCAATTTAAATTTATTCACCTTGATGGCGGGCGCTTCCGTCGATTTCCCGGCAACGAAGCGGCATGCACTGGATGCACTGAATACAGTCCAATTACGGTGCCAGGTTCAGGCCGGCACCGGTTGGGTAGAAACTTCTTCCTCTCTATCTGCACGGGAGCAATCTGGAGTATGCAAGCGAATGGCATCCGTGCATTGCAGTTGCATTCTTCAGTAATCCTTGCTTTTCCTACCGCCTCAACCGTTCAAACGTTTGTTACCAGTGTGTGTGTGTGTGTGTGGGGGAAATGGTTCTAGGATTAGTCTTTACGGCTGAATATGTTATTTGCAAAAACCGAGGACGAGTGGGAAGGGATAGAGCGCAATGGAAATGCACGACGAGTCGCAAATAATCTCGCCTAATGCATTTTGCTCTATCGCTGGCATGTTCGTGAACGCTGATGGCTCTAATCTGACAGTAAGAAAATCTCAGAAGCTGGAGAGGGTGATGGATTTTTTTTTTCAGTAACGCTCTCACAATAATGGAACAGAAAATAGTGCAAACTTTAGTTTCAGTTCAGAGCGATGATGTGTTCTGAAAGATGGGATTAACAGCCTCCAGCAAACTTGCTAGCGTAATAACTCAAATGCAGTTTCATTCATTTCAACTTTTAATTAAATTGGTATGTTGTTCTGTGTAGAACATCAAATAATTTGTTTGAAAACTTTTTGGGAAGTTTTGGAAGAAAACAATACATAAAACATTAACCATGTAACCGTGGTATCGCGTGTAAAACACGCGTTTCTTTTCCTCCTCGCGGGTATTGCACGGTGACGTGAGACGTCGATTGAAATGAGAGAGTTTTTTTGTTTCATTCTGTAGTTAAAAATTAATTGTAAATGAACACAACTTTGTGTTCCATTTCTAAAGGAGATACTACATAAAAATAAAATAGAATAATTTTTTTAAAAACACGTTGTTAAAAAAATGCACTAAAAACTAACAAATTAATTGAAGTAAAAAAGCTGAGAAGTGTTGTTTCTCCTTGTTTTAAACATATGATGTAATATTAGCTGTAGGAGAAAAATTACGTCTCACGTTTCTTGACTTTATTTTATTTTTTAGTTTTTGATTTTTTTTTTGAAAAACTAGTTTTTAAAACTCTTTTATTTTTATTTATTTTTGCAGTTTTTAGTTTTCATGGTTGCTTTAGAAATACTTTTCTCTTTTATAATTCGACGTTTGTGCATCGGAACCTGCGTAAAACGTAGAGAAAGGACTTTAGATACACAGCGATAGAGAGAGAAGGCACGACTGAGTCCATTGCAACAAGCAACTCATGAAGATGATTTGTGCTAGAAAGAGAGAGCATGCTTTTTTGTTGCTGACCTGCTC
>KB681669.1:0-16420 GCA_000349165.1 Anopheles christyi | reverse complement strand
GACTCAAATGTATTTCCGTAGCTCTGATGTGACGGAAAGCAGTTTGACAAAATCGAGTCTCCGTTTGATTAAGGTAATGCAAAAACCCTTCGTTCAGTTTCATATGTCAAACGATTGGCAAATCTAGTAGGCAATGACGTATCGTAATAGCGATTCAGCATGTTTGAGACATTTTCACGAACACTGGAGTAACATAATTGCCGAGTATAAGTAAAAAAAGTGCCCAGTATAAAAGAGTTTTTCTAAAAGCGATAATGTTTTTTAATGTATAGTGATGGCTTATGAGTAGTCCTACGTTTGAGAGCCTAGCTTGAGCCTAGGTGATACAGTGTCATGCGCATACTTATAAAATTAAAACAGAGCTAGCTCAATAATCACTGAGCATCAACACATATCATGGTTCTGATGCTAATGAAGAAGGAACTAACCACCACACATTTTAATAAAGAGAAGGACTGGCTCAATATTCATTGTGTTCACAGAATTGTGTTCTAGAGACTCTCTGAACATATCTGTTGTCTACAGTATGTCGAGAGTATATTGAGGATAAAAATTCATCGATATTTTTCGAAGACTTTTAATTCGTTCGCTCGATTTTTTCTTCAATTCTTCTATCAAGGCCTTGCATTCGTTTGATGCTCTAATGCTTTTCTAGAAGAGAAAGGATGTTATAAATGCCGGATTTTCCATAAACGTCAAACAAGGAGCATCTCACGGCGCTTGGTCCGCATTGACGGTTGTATTTTGAAAACTTTTTAATACGTTCTTTAACGTATCTACCTGACTTTTTTTACTGGAAAACTCAAATAAAGAGAAGTTTATAAAATTTGCTCAATTGATATTATAATAAACTTTTTTGAAGATGCCGAGGAGATTACAAACTTACAAAGGGAAGGTGTAAAAGTGTATTACAAGTAAAAAGTAATAAAATTAGTCTATTCTTTTTAAAGATACGTTAGTTGCCTCTATATAGGATAGAGGCATCCTTCTTTCCTTGCACACGCTGATACCAACGAACGCAGGGTGGGTTGTGGCTTAACCAACGTATCATACATTTGTTTTCCGCAGTATCGGCGACTCACTTGCCTGAACCTTTACTCGTTTCCGTCATGGCTCGCAAGGAATATTCATCTCCTGGGGACCAAATTCTTACCGCGAGCACTGCATGACACAGTCTTTACCCGAGATACGCGGTTAATGCGTTCCCAAGGAATCCGCGTATCTCGAATATACGCGTAAGTCGAATTTTTCGGGTTTTGCCAAAATACCCAAAAAATATTAACAATTTTGATTCTAAATTATAATCTTCGAATTTTCTAGTTTTTGTGTTATTTAAAAAGGCAATTTATTTCATATTACAAAGTCGATATGTCGAATCAGTTCAATTTGCTCAAATATCTGTCAAATTAAAAATCCTCGTATCTCCGAATCTGCGTAACTCAAGAATCGCGTAACTCGGGTAAAGACTGTACATGGAATTCCATTTACAAACAGAGCTGGAAAGTAAACCCTGAGCATTAATACAAAAAACACTCACAGATACACTCAAATGCCAGAGTTCGAGGATCTCTATCGCTCTTGTAACGCGGCCGGCCATTTTCAGCACCAATCACAACCACTCATTATGCTCGTTCGTTTTTTCTAGCAGCGATAGAGCCACCGAACGTAATTGGTTGCTTAGTTCGATGCGTCTCACGCTTTATAGAATCACGGTTTCAAAAACCCTCCGCCTCCGTTTGGTGGTAGGTAGTCGCATTGGAAGCAGACGTACCACGTACCGGGCCACGGGGAAATTCCGTAACGTTTTGCTAGGGTTCGGACAACCCCGGCTCGCTATCTCGCTGACTCGCGATGACCTGTGCAACCCCTTCAAGTTGTCAAGTCAGGCAGCGCGTCGTTATTCCGGCACTCCTGGTTCCGAGGTTGCTCTTCTGCCATCGTCCTGCAGATCCGCCGCTAAGATTTATGCTTTCTTTTGCACGCTCTCGGGCAGTGTTTTAAAAAAAATTGCCTCGCCCCGTGGTCAAACCGGTGATGTTGTTCGTATATTTTGCTGCGGCGAGGAGTAACTGAGGCAGATTGTTTGCCGATAAGTCGCTGGCGCAAATGGAACGGAGCGCATAGGTGCAGGCGCAGGCGCAAGGTAAGGCTCGAACAGTGAACGAAGCGCCAGAAGCCGGTACCTATCAACAGCACTGCCCAACGGGTATCATTACGGTTCAGCTAAGCTTGTCATCCATGCTGTCAAGTTTGCTGCATTATTCCACCATATTTCGGTGCGTTGAAGCCGACTCTCATATCAAGCGTGCACAGTCGGTGGCAACGCTTTCATGGATGGAATGGTGTATGAGAATATGGCAAAATGGACATGGTGGTTGGGTAAAATCTACAACAATTAACTATGTTTTAACGTGCCATGGCTAAAGCATCTCTTTCAGCAATTAGACATATCATTCGGCCATGAAACATGCCACAAACATCAAACAAAATGTTTTTACAAACCGCAACTAAATCTTGTAACAATAAACATTTGTTGAGCAAAATAGGCATGTGCAAAAACATAAAAACGTTAAACCAACTTTTATAAATTAGGTTACAACAACGGAGAATGGGATGTGGTATTGTTTGATTTAAGTGTCGAATCAAGCGGTAGGAGGACTAGGCGAGTATCAGGGGGCTCCTAGAAGAAGGCAAGAGAAGCATATTTGTGACGGAAATAGTGAGTAATAAAGTGTCTAGACTTGATCCTAAAAGCCCTAAAAAAAATTCCCCTACAACTAGGGGTCCCCAAGGTGGTCAAGGGGTCTACATCAATAGTAGGCCTCAAATTTGAACCTACTTCGGGCTTGTTATTATGTCGTGCGACTTGACGATTGTACCACGGGATAGGTTATTCATAGTAATTCATAATTATTTGCAAAAAAGTAAAAAAAAAGTTTTCGTCATGCTGAAAATAACATCATATTGCAACTGAATCGTTAGTAACTAGATTCAGAAATCTTTGAATACTTAATTTTCATGGCATTGGTAAAATATTCGAATTGTTAGGTTGTAAGCCTTTAAGTTTATTTCAAAGGTATAGCAAGACCGGCATAAAGGGTGCCCATATTGCCTCACATTACCATTTTGCACCGTGTTCATTTACAGTTTTGTGTGTGGCTGGTTTTTGACAAACTTGTTTTTTTTTAAGTGAGCCTGGCCGTTTAGATCTAACTACTATGGAGCTAAACTGTGATTGTGATGTATATGGTCAATCATTCTCGACGAGGAGGAAGGTTTATATGGTTGGTGACATGCAGTCAAGGTGGAGCGTAACAACGAAACTATAGTCGAAACAAACCTCACACACTACAATCCACACTCCTACAGCCTAGGTCCATCCGAAAGGTCCGCTGTTTGCAGAAAGAATTTTAAACGGGGCTTAGAATATCACCCACCCTCACTTCCTACGTCTGTCAACCACCCTCCCGGGAGTCATTTGTTATTGTAATGTGAATCAACAGTCGATTAAGATCTCATAGGAGATCACAGCGCCGCAACGCGTGGTTCCGGTACGTTACCAGATGCGTGTCTATATAGCGAGCCTCTATAACCTCCCCGTTCCAGCATCGGATTTGTGTTTGTCGGGTTGTTGTTGATGATTCGCCACAATTGTCGACACTTTTTCGCATGCTGGTGAGGATCACTAGCCGATGGGATATTGTGTTCTCTGCGTTTGTTGGAGAAGCGTCTGAGAAGTGGTCAGCTTACAATCCAGAGCTATGGTTTAAGGCAGGGGTCGCCAATTTTTTTAAACAGAAGGCACATATTGGGAAAGTAAAGTGGTAGCGGAACAAAGTAACTTTATTGTATAGATAGTTATTAATTATTCAATCAATCTTTACAAAATTTATCTTACCAGGAATTTTTACAGCTTCACGTTAAAAACATAATATAGGCCACTTATGGATGAGTATAAGTAG
This sequence comes from Anopheles christyi, assembly GCA_000349165.1. Classification (NCBI taxonomy): domain Eukaryota; kingdom Metazoa; phylum Arthropoda; class Insecta; order Diptera; family Culicidae; genus Anopheles; species Anopheles christyi. Next base: position 12,458 of record KB681669.1, on the reverse strand, counting down.
AAAGATGTGTTTTAGATGTCAGACAATAATTGATTTTCACGAAACCTTGGTTATGGTCATTGTGCTAATATTGAGCTGTTTAGTATATAAAATATTGTTTCTTTGATCATGAAAGCTATAATGGAAAACTGCAGAGTTCGATTTCTCCATAAGCCTTTCTACTATTCGTTCTTTTGCAAATTCGCCGCAAACCCTTTGTTGCGGTTCTACCCTGAAAATCCACTTTCTTAGCGTCCCTACAATTAGATCAATGCGAGTCAATTTGAACTTAGCTTGCGGTCCGGAATTTTCTAACCCCTGGTTTAGAGAGAGAGAGATAGATAGAGAGAAAGAGAGAGACGGCAACCCTGTGGCTTGCTCACACTGCACAACAGTGGTCAGTGTTTGTTCGACGGCACACGAGAAGAAGTTGCAAATTGAGTTCACGGAAATCTCAATCAAACACTGTTGTCAGAAACGGCACATTCAGCTGGTTGGCTATGTGCCGAGCAACTCTCTCTATATTGCGCTGGGACGTGCCGGGAAATGGTAGCGGAACGGGTGTTGAAAGGCCGACTAGTTAACAATATTCGGCTGCGTTTGTCTCTATCCTATGCCTGCCGCTCGCCGTTTCATATGAATTAGTAGCAATGAAACGGATGAAGGAGCTCAGCTGGTACTCAGGTTGATAGCTATGAAGGTGCATTCTGAATCTAGGCGACACAGATGTACCAATACGTTTAATTTAAGGTATTCTTTTGTTCCGTCGTGGACCATGCATAATAAAGTTTCCAGCGTTAGCACCGAAGTATGTTCATCGATCCCGGTTCGGACGCTTCGCTAACCGCAAGACCGGATTTCGACTTCAGCATTGTTACCTGTCGTCGCATTCCCAGGAGTATTACTGTACCTGTGGGATTTTTGGCCACTCTCCACATGGACCACATACTATTCTGTGCAATACATAAGGTGACATTCGATCTCACACGTCACGCGTCAAAGAAATTGACGGTTTGTTTTTTTTTGCTGTCAATAGTAGTGTTATTGACTTATCAAAACATTCATCCGGGCAGGAGCTATCATTTGTTTTGCGAGCTGCTACCTGTATAGTTATCGTTTTTCGTGATATCTCATTTTGTAGAGCAAAGAATGTGCATAGGATTTTGTTTGCGCAAACGAATTTTCTGCATCGCATGCGTTAAGAATGGTGCAACCTATTTCCTAACCTATTTCATTTTTCGTTGGACCTTCCACACCCGTTGTTAATTCCTCTGCGCATCCGATGGACAATACCAAGGTCAGGATTGTCACCAAAACGACCGAGCCATTATAAGCCAATGACGTTGGTACCGTGCGGGACAAAACCAAACAATTGTTTTGCTCGACACGAGAACAATGCAAGAGACAAAAAAGTCCTATCTTTCCCGCACGGTACTAACCATCCGACTTTCCTCAGATTCCTTTTTTGCAGAGTATCGTTCTATATGATCATCAAAATTGCGTGTTGTTAGAAGCATCGACACGAGGCAAAAATGTTCGCAAATATTTCAATGTTTAGTCACTTCTGATAGTGTGGAGGGGTGGTGGAGAATGCGAAGCGGTAGGTAAAATCGTTATTAAAAACGGGCAATAAGCTGCGAGGAACCATCACTCTTGGTTTTTTTTTTCTCTTTTATGTGCGGCCCCATTGTTTGCTTCCTCAGAAATGTTATCTCTTTTCTGTAGGGGTTTGCAGCACGCCATCTTTCGTCTGTTGCTTTATGTGCGTTTCTTTTTTGACTTTTTTTAATCTAATTTAATCTATAAATAATGGGTCAATTTGAGGGGGGAGGGTTGGGGTAGGTTTGGTTGCGAATTTCGGGAAGACCTTTCTTCCATCCATCTTCCCCAAATTAAACTCCCAGTTAGGAACCAGGGTGGGAAGGGGAATACAATAGAAAGCATAGTGACAAATTCGCACGAGTTAGAGGTGGGTTGGTTGAAAGGTAAAAGCAAAAAAGCGTACAAAATGGGTGTAAAAATGCTTTAACTGGGTTCGGTTTCGTTTTTAGAGCACATCTTTTACACAATTCTTACGCTTACTTCGAGTCGGACCTGTGACGCAAGATCGTAGCGGTGCAAAAATGTCACCGAACAAGTGGAGGAACGCGCCAAAAAGAAAATGTAGAAGAACAAAACAAAAAGCCGAGAAACAGCAGAGAGCAATAATAATTCGCAAAAAATTCGCTCAATGATATGCGCGGAATGCTATCGGGCGATGGGTTTCTGCCCTAGTGACAGATTGCTGTTCTCTCCCCCTTCCAATTACCTCGCCGTGTGGAAATGTTTGCGCATTCTTCGCTATTTCTAAATACAGGTCAAACCAAGCAGTTGCCATTTCGAGCAAGTGAGGTATGAAAATTCCCAAAACAGCACTGAAGACTGAAGTATGTTGGTATATTATGTGGTACTGGTTTTTTTTCTTTGAGTAATTATGATGATATGTTGACTGACAGTCAGCCCTCTGGAATTTCTTGAATTCTAGCTGACTTTTAGCTTTTCCCATGCACCAGAAAAAAAAACACCTAGCACGTATTTGCAGTTTTGTTTTGTTGGCGAATGCTCACGCCATCAGTAGGATGAAGAAAAAACACGAAGGAGAGAGCAATATCCCAGGATGACAGTGGTCCCCGGAATATACAACATCACGGGACCGGAAAGTTTAGTTGAGGGTTTCAATTAGAATTTATAACGTATGGGCGCGCTCCAGCAAACGCCAACACTCGTCAGTCTGCTTATGCGCTTACGTTCGAGGGAGGAAGAGCGGGACAAGCACAAGATAAAGAACGAGATAGAACAACAGATACAACGCTAGAAATGCAAACGCGGGCCGATCACAGTTGCTGGCTGGAAGCTTTCCCCATTTGACTTTTATTTCTGTTTACTTCTCCCCCGTTTTTTTGGTGTTGTTGTTGCTGTTTTCATCTCAGTGTTCACTCTCATTGCGTTAGGTTTGTTTTTTCGGCCTTCTTTTTTTATGCATGTTTTGATGTGTTACAATTCACTTTAACTTTCATGTGCGACTACATCAACCCTTTTGGTAGAACTGCTGTACTTGACAGCCGTTGATTTTAAGTTATATCACATTCAGCACGCACAAGGGAATACAAGGGTACAAGTGTATTACGATTGAATATTTAGTTTACGCTTTCGGTATTTTGCTGTGTTTGTACACTTTTAAAGTATATAATGAAAATTTTTTGCTCATAAATAAAGAGCGAACGGTTATAACAAAACTGTGCATTTCAAAAGCATGCATAAGCATTTTGATCTAATTAAAAAACGAACGATGTGTTCCCTTTTTATAATCGTCATTTAAACTGGCTCTTTGGATTACTTCCGGTTTCCGGGAACCAACTTATCCCGGGCTTACAGACACCGGGGCCGTAAATCAGTAACGAAACCCTAATGTCGACAATGTTCCGGAATTGAGACGAATTTGCCGCCCGGGCAATCATAATAAATTAATCCCAGGACGAGAGGCAGATATCAGCGACAGGGATAGGGACAGGGACAACAAAGAATATACGAATATAATCTCGCCCGTAACCATATTGTGAAGCCTTTTCTCGGTTGGTTGTAGATTTTTTTTTGTTTTTCCATTATTTTCCAATGCATCATTCGTTTGGTTCTACAACGTTCACTATCCTACCGCCCGTGCCGCTCTTGCATCCCAAAAACAACATGATTACTTTTTTGGTGACGATGTTCATCTCTCCTTGTTGACTTGTTGTTGGCTGTCGCTTACCGTCTGAACCCATGTATAATGTTTCTCTGTTTTCCCCCTATTTTTGTTGTTGTTTTCTCTCGTATGGATTCTAGGCAACAGGATTCCAGCGGTTAGCTCGGTTTGTTGGGCTGGGTCAAGTGGTTTGGTTGTTTTTGTTGTTGGTTTTATTACACTGACCAGATCCTATTTCACTTTAGTTCAGAATTTAAAGATAAGGTAAAGAACGGAGTATGGGTCATCTTTTCAAGCCACTCACTGTACTCGCTAGCTTCCCCTTCTTGTTCCTCGATATTGCAAAGGGAGATTTTCCTGCTCAATTTGTATTAATGATGTGTGCTTCGGCCGCTAAGATGAGAGATGGGCTGATGCTGCGGCAGAAGGGAGATAGAGCGTAAAAAAATGAGTATGAAGAGGTAACAATGAAAAGATGAAAAGTGTTGAGCTGGGAGGGCGTATTGCTGTGGAGGCACTGCCCATCCGGAAGCCGGCACATTTCCGGTGCTCTAATTAATGTGGACGCTTGCAAGTGCAGCAAACGCCACCAGCAGTGTTAGCAAACGAAAATTGACTTTGTTTTATTTATTAACGCATTTGATTGGACGCTCAAACGCTACGATCAGGCAAGCAAGCACTTTTCCCATCAGTTGCGGGCGTATCCATACTAGTGATGGGAATAACCACTCTTTAGTGGGAGTTAAATCAGAGTGAATGAGTTATAATCGGGAGTTATCTCTCTTACTTACTCTTTAAGAGTTATTCGACGTTACATTTCGACGATAAGAGCGGGTGGGAGGTGGGGGGGAGGGGCGGGTTTAAATTCTTCAAACACTTCACACTTGCGATTAATTACCTCTTTGGAGAGTTTAATCGCGAAGAATTAATTATGTCTTTCGAGAGTTCAATCCCAAAGATTTAGCTCTCTGCGCCGACTAGTAACTCACTGTAGTCCCATAGAGTTAGTTAACACTTCTTGAAGAAATAAATCTTTTTATTCAATACGAAGAATTAACTCAATCACTCATTATAACTCTTTACGCACATCGCTAATCCATACATTACAGATGAGACTGGACTCTTGTTTCAGCATAGGGTTATTTTCTGAGGACCTTTTTTTATTACATTCATTCATTACATTTGGTACAATCGCAGTTTGTTTGCTTATTTTATTCGGATATACCGTGAATTACAGATAATGGGAAAATTGTCTTCCCAAACCCAAAAAATCCCAAAATAAAATTTCTCCTCCGAACAATTCTTGTTTTTTACGATTCTGCAATTTAATTTGCATGACAGACGATGTGTTGCATCGTTATTGAAAAGAGGATACAACGACTCTAGTAATAAAAAAAAAATAATATCTTAAATAAAGCTTTGGAATACTAAAAATAGCGAAGTAATCTGTTAAACTTTTTGGTTTTGTATTAAATTTTGCATTATGTTTGATCCAAATTAATCGCTTCATCTTGTCAAAATTATCACTATATAATATAATATAATATAATTTTGTTATTATATAATATTGTTCCTGAAATTTCTCAACTTTGTGTAAATGGTTACTTATTGACTATTTTGCTTCCATTATGTTCAAGAAATTGGGATGCACTGCTCATTCAAAGCTTTTCGATAAACGATTTGAATTCTTCCAATTATGGCAAAACACTGACATAATCTACACAAAATTAAAAAGCAATTTCAGTAAAACCACGGACAATCTACCTGACCATTGCGAACAATCAATTTCCAAACGCTGGAGCGCCCTATCTCAGCGTTGCGGGAGATTTTAAACGGTTAAACCCATTTCCTAAGCGCAAGAAACACATACATAGATAAAAAGAGAGGGAGAAAGATGCTGGCATAAAACCACTTGATGCATTTGTACGGTTGCGTAAACAAAGATGCGCGCCAAAATAAGGGAACTATAGGGCGACACACTTCAACGGCGCAGGCAACAACACAAACCAGACTTTATGCATGTCCCTAGGGTTGGCGGACGATTCCAACGATCGAGAAATACATAGTGCATGTTTGTAAAGATCGGTTGATTGTAAACAACGGCTTGAGTGTTATTTCGTTACGTTAAACATCATTCTTTAGAGGAACATTCCTACAAATCTCATAATTTATGGCTGGCAGTTGTTCACTACTCGCTTAGCTTTGTTGGCGGTTTTTTTTTTGGGATTGGTATGCCTTTTTAACGATCCTTACGAAACTACCCGTGCAGACGTCACCAATAAAAAAAAATCACGCTGTACTTTGGCTTCAATAAGCATTTTCGACAAATCGACATTTATAAATCCATTCGTACATATCACAAACACAATTTGCGCTTATTTTAACCATTTGCCAATTTTCTTGTCTAATTTTCGGAACCGGAACGAACGTCCAGAATCAAACGAGCTTCACAGAGCATATTGATGCCAGCTGTGGTAATAATTGCTACATCAAGCAGGTAAGTAAGCAACAGGTTTCTCGGGCACCACTTTCGTTTACTCTTCTATGTTCGCTCGTGTTGTACGTTGTCATTCCATTACCCATTTCATCAACCGGTGTGCAGAGGAGCGTAAGATTGGTAGAAACGGGTAAGATCGAAAAGCAAGATCGAAAATCCAACGGACGCTTCTCGATCTGTAGTCAACTGGAGTCATGCTCTAGAATGAGAAGTAAGAATGATAAACAACAACAAAAACAAAAACAGGAAAACGTCATGGCTTCTCGTCACACCGGTTGCGCACTAACCCTTCGCGCTTGCCGAGAAGTCAAGCATACTTCCGCATTTATGATGAAAAGCAGACGAGATGGTTTTGTGCTCCTGAAATTTGAATATATGTACCTGTTGTTACAGAAACGTTTCCCGTTCAAGTTCGCATCGCATGCATGGAAAATAATCGACGTGATTTAGAGGTAATGTAGCGCTTAGTTCGCTAGTTGGCCGTCGATGTGTGTGATAGTTGCTGTGCCTATGCTGTATGTTTATGTAAAGGCTAGCTTATTTCTATTAATTATAAATGCTTTAAATAAAATCCATGTAAGCTCTAAAGCTTCTTCAGAACATTTGTTTTGCTCATGGAATTACCTATTATCAACAGGTTGACATCTAAATCTTGACAGGAGCTCGAATGTGCTCGAAAGGACCACTTCTTCGTCGATATAGTTCAAAAGAGATGGTTTTTCGTAATTGTAGGTTTATATTTTATTTTGTATTGTGGATGATATCGCTATTTCAGGAACATTTAATTTGATGCTATTTTCAATGTGATTTGTTTATTTTGAACAAGTAGAACTTTGTAAATATCTCAATTCTATGACTGCTTCACCTAGAAATAATCGCACAGTTTATTTAAAAAAATCAAAGAAAAATACGAATGTAAAAAGAAGGACATTTTTTTCGACATTTAGAGCTGGACTCTTTACCAGCTAGATGTTTGTGGTCAAGATAGGCTCTTTGCGAAATTTTAAAGCGAATTCAATCAGAAAGGGTATATTGTTTTTTTTATCTTAGTTATTTTGCTTCGTTTACCGGGGACAAGAATCTTGAACTTTAGAACTTGATTTGAATTTCTGATATACTGAACATTGCCGAGTTGTCCGTTCTAACAAAAAAAGTAAAGACGAGATATTCGATTGTATATGCCATTGGGACAACTGTTTCGTCTCAGATTAGTCAAGGCCTGCAGAGCATACGCACGCAGGAGTTGGTTGATGTTTGCGTCACATTTATAGAATTTTTCGAATGTTTGGATTAATTTATAGGCAATTAGCGATGTTGAATATTTTCCTCAAACAACTTGCCATCTTTCAAACAATCCACAAGAAATCATTAAACCAAACCCCTCAGCCCTCCTGCGAACAGCTGTGGCTTAACGATTGTCGACAAGTGTAATACTCTGTGGATATTTGCCTATCTATCGTTGTAGTTGCATTTGTCTGACCGACGGCACGAACGGCCACAATTATGCCCTGACCACCAAAAACTGCAGTCAGATGAGCGATGCACATGCCGGTTTGTTTATCGCACAGCGCTCGTAATTTTTGATGGCTTTTTAATTACGCTTAATTATCGTTGCCTTCCGGGGTAAAACCGAAGCTGTTGCCGTTTGTTTTATATGAATTTCTAGTGTAAATAATACCGCAAAAGATCCTATCGAAGTGTGCTGCATTATCTGCATGCTGCGTGTTGGTAGGTACAGGCTTTGTTTTGAAACACGTCTTGGAATTATTCCTCGTTTCAGTAAACAAGCCTCTGGCCGGCAAAAATACTGCCAAGGAAACCAAGCGACATATACATGCAATGATTGCTAAATAAATTCAAAAACCTATTGAGTTTTACAAAACACTTCAAAAATAAGATACAATTGAGTTTAGAGAAGTGTAATAAGATATCTGTCAAAGGAATATATAAAATTACAGCCTGTTACTCACCAAACTTCCGGCCTGACTTTTGCATCTTTTCAAAAATGTTGAAAAAGTGTTTTCGTAAACTAAAAACCGTGGCGCAAAATGTTGATCTTCAGTTAAGCAGGATACCAGGGTCCCAAAGCCCATCTGGGACTAGTTTTACGTTGATTATTCAATTTCTGTTTTGAATTTGAACGAGATCGAACATATTCTACGCTCGATAACATGCTGTCCCGTAACGTTGACGTTGTGATGTAATGGTTAAAGATGTGTCAACGCGACATCAGCGTAACAGCTCAGTTTGGCACAAGCGAGGGCAGAGTGAACGTGGACGTGGTGGTATGAACTTATAACACCCCACCCTATATGTTTTTTTTTTTCAAATGCATTCACACACCACGTGCCGAACAGATGATGAGCAAACTAGGTTTGGAAGGTTTGTGCTCCAACCTAGGACTTGATGCTTCGATGGCTCCAGCCAACCACAGCTGTGAACATTTTTGGCCATCGCGATGAGGCGTTGGAATTTCACTCAGCAGAAGCACCGAAATGCGAATCTTTAGATTCCATGGCTGTTTCAAATACGCTTTAGGCACTTTGGCAAACATTCCTAGATATTCAAGGCTGTGGCGCACAATTTGAAGGGGAGAGTTAAAAGTACGGTGGTCTAATGCCAGTGATTCAACTTCAACAATTTCAAAGCCATTTTGTCTTACCATGCCACATTGTTAAAGTGTTTCGATTGGCCGATACTACGTATCTTGATCTATAGTACTTTATCCATAAAGGGTTAAAGCGTTTTGGTTCCCACACCACCACATCTGTTTGGGAATGAGATTGGGAGACGTCACCGGCGAATGCTTGTCAAATGTTCCACTACCGTTTGCCCTTGGACTCTGCCAGCCTCTACTAAATAGGCTGTGTGAGTTCTATTTGTCAGTGCTAGTGGTGTGCGTGTGTTTGTATAAAACTCAAATAAACATCTCATTTCTAGGGTAGGGTTGGTCGACGAGTCGTTAAAAATATTGGGACACATACCCAACCATTTAACTACATGTTGGATCTATTTCATTCACAAAACGGCCCATGTGACCTATGTGGTAAAACGTATAAATATATTTAAAATATTAAATTTTGTGATAACACACCAAGCGACCCCTGCAATACACGCTGAACATGTGGTCGATTAGAGGTGTATCGATTTCATTCGGATTTCATACTTGCGAAAAGTAGTTTTGGTTTCTTCGCGTGGTTCTCGGCAACTTGCACGTTTTAAACGAGCTGACTTACGCCAACTACGACTTTGCGCAACCTTGACCAATGCGTCAACGGTGATTGGTACCTTGACTGCAGAGTCTATCGTATTGCTATCCTTTTACTTTCTCAATAGCCACACCATGCTTCTACCTGAGTAGTTATGTACCAGTGGATTTATGATTGACCGGCGGTCCTCTGCATTTACTTACGGTGAACCAAACATGTCAGTTTTGTTTGGTCCTAAAGCTCATCACACCTCCGGCAAACGATTGGACACACACGCGCACAAAAATCAATTAAAAACTTCGCTGGACCCGCGACTTTTTGGGCTGTAATAGTACGGTCTTGCTAACGGATGCGCACTCTTATTTTCCTACCCTGCTATCGATGCACTTACTGCGATTGTTTTGTACATATTTTCATGCTTATTATGCGTCCGCAAATGCCTTTTCAGTCCGTTTGTTTGTGTGCGTGTGTGGGGTTTTTATTTTCAGTCTCGAGTTTATTGGCGGAACTATTCCTTCTTTAAGCCGTCAGAACGGAGCATTGCGTTTCAAACCCTCCAAACTTTCCGAACGCAAAATCGCAGAAAAGGGGAGAGAGTGGGAAAGGGGGGGGGGGAGGGTAAGGAAAGGGTCTACGAGAGGCGTGTGTGTTTTTTGTAACGTTTTACAATTATTGCCTTTATTAAAGGCGCGCTTTATGAGCGAACATTAAACAGCCAGCATTGCGCACGTATGCATCATAATAGCAGATAGTAGATTGTGGCAGAGTCGATCTCGCGCTCTGTCTCTCTCTCACACTCCTTCTTGCTTTTTCTATCTCATTCAATTTTTCGCTCTCTCTCTCAATCGCTGTCTAAACGGTCAAACATCAACCACCGGACGCTGGACACGTTGCAGCACAAAGCGACACGGGCAGCAGTGGTAAGAGTTGAAAATCTCGTCGGATGAAGTAAGTTAATTCCGTCTCACGGGTCAAAGATCGCCCGCCCTGGAAGAAACGTCCGGTCCCTGTACGTTGGATCCTGCCGCAAGAATCGACCGAAATGGAGGGGAAATGGGACTATCACTTTTGTTAATGAGTCGGACGGCACAGCGCTCTCGGGTAGCACTATCAGATAGATGAAATGTTTAATTAGAGGAAAATCTACGCTTATTTCACAATTTTTTTTCCTAGATCTCGTCTCGTATCTTGGTATATTTAATTAATTTTTTTGCTTGATTTTAATTAATACAATTGCAATTTGAAGAATGGTGACTTATAATGGTTTCTTTGTAACAATTAATTAAAACTTCATGTTTTGTACAAATACAGGGCTTTTCTGTTGATATCGTGACAGTAGCAACGTTTATGATGACCGCAGCACATGACATCGTAGCTCCATTAGTTCTTTTCATGATGCTGTCACGTTTAAGGCACCGTTGTCACTTTATATTGTAATCCCAGCACAAAATATCGTACATTTGCTGTGGCGCAGTCAGGTAAATACGGAAGTTGCGCGTATAAACGCATTCAAAGCTAATGACAGGCAGATATTATTCGCTCACGCAATAGCTTATTTTAATTGATTATCGTGTGAATATTTTCCCGAAACATTGGAAGTAAGTATGTATGTAAGGAGTAAATGATCGAAGGAGAAGTTTATATTGCGTTTATACGCGCAACTTCCGTACTTACCTGAATGCGCCACAGCAAATGTACGATATTTTGTACAATTACCATATAAAGTGAGAACGGTGCCTCAAACGTGACAGCATCATGAAAACAACTGATGCAGCTACGATGTTTTGTGCTGCGGACATCATAAACGTTGCTACTGTCACGATATCAACTGAAAAACCCTGTATGTTACTTACTTACACGCCACTAGTAAGCTCTTGGCCAGCCACAGAAACTCCTGAAACCACTCACGGTCTCGCGTCTTCATCTGCTAATCAGTTATCCCGTCCTTGATGGCTGCCGCCGCCACGCCATCTTGCCACCTCATCAATGTTTGACAGAGCGCATCAATTTTTGACTCTAACGCACACATGTTTTACTCTTAGCCTAGAAAATTTGTCACATGGTAACCTTTTTTACGCTTGGGTAAAAAATACATTTTCCTTGTATAAATATTTGCTTCGTAGACACAAAAGAAACCTTTATGAAAGCATGTAAAAGCATAAAAATGTATGTTTTGAGAGTTAAAAGCTTGAAAACAAGAGTCTAAAATGAGTCACGTATACATGCAAAATTGAATGAAAAAAGAAAATAAAATAAGCATAAATAATAAGGAAATACTAAGCATTTTAAAAACAATTGCACTATTACAAATCCATAAACAGTCTTCATTCCTCTGAAAAAGAAGTGAATTTGTCGGAAAAATCGGAGCGTTAGAGTCAAAAATTGATGCGCTCTGTCAAAAATGTGTGCGTTAGAGTCAAAAATATAAGCATTCTGTTGATTGATTGATACCTTAGAAACAAAAATTGATGAGCACTGTCAACAATTCGATCTACGCCCAAAATTTATTGGCAACGACTGTATAAGGATTAGTTATTGTGTTATTGTGTGTGTGTGAAAGTTATTGTGGCATGAAAGATTATTATGAGATTTAGGTCTTATTTGTGAACAATTGCAACCATTTTATTTTTACAATTTATTTTTAACATTATAATTTTAAAACGAACGTTAATCCATTCGGCTCGAATGTAAAAGTATGTATCCTTGTATAGCGCCCCCGTTAATTTGAGTTTGGTCATTTTTGTGCTAAAACGGGGTCGCTATGTACGCTAAAATATGATACAGTAGTACCTCCCTTATCTGCAAGTCGAAGGAACTGGTTGAATAAGAGAGGTTTCAGATTGGAGAGTTTTAAGGTGGATAGAGCTATGAATTGGGGTAGGAATTACCCGATTGACAGTTGCTGTTTTGAACTCCCGTCTATTGACAGTTGCTATTTTGAACTTCCGTCTAAGCATGCAATATTTTCGGTTTTGCTTATGTTTACAAAACAAACTCACTTTGGATAGTTCATGAAATATGTGAGTTTTAAATTAATTAAGACCATCATCTT
>KB681658.1:0-16432 GCA_000349165.1 Anopheles christyi | reverse complement strand
CCTTCTTCTCCCTTGTTGGCATTTTGTCGCCAGCTGAAGTGAGTTTGAAATGGACGGCCGGTTCTATGCCGGTTCGCACCACTCGAACGGAGAGACGTGCCCTTACGAAAATGGTTCCATTTTTCCCCGACACGATTCAATGGAGATGGCAATTTTTTGGTGATCTTACTTTTTTTCTAGTTTCTTTCAGTTTTTTTTTTTTTTTTTTATGAAACTGCTTCATCTGTTCACGGCTCGTTTGGTTGTACGTTGAGAGCAGCGAGGGGGGAAAATAAGCTACCCAGGGGAAACGGTCAAAAGTGAAACCAATAAAAATGCCATAATAATCAAATTCAATGACCATTCCGGTTGGGGGACAAACATGCTTCAAACAAAAGCAAAACGAAAGGCTAGATGGTGGTGGATAAAACGATCATAGTTTAACGGGGCTTAAATGGGCAAAGGAAAACATTGCCGTCATAAAATGCATCGTTTCTATGCAAATGATCCTTTGCATAGAGAAAACAATTTTGATGGGATACTTTCCTTATTTTTGAGCAACAAGAAAAAAATGCAATTCTAGTGCATCCTGGATTGGCACTAATGCTAGCAGCCTGAATGCAATTTAAATTGCGTAAATCTTCTTCAAGCATTCAAGACGACATTTTAATATCCTGATGCCATCTATTTCCTTTTCCTATAGAAATCATTATGAAATTCCAAAACTTAAGCACAATTTAATTTTCCATTCTGTGTGTATGAAATGATCATTTGAATCGCTCATCACATTGCACAATGCGGGTGTGATTTTTTCAAAAATAATCAAGAAAAATGTTTTCCGGTATGCAACCTACTTTTTGTCCTGTTTTCAAAATCCCTTCTGTTGTTAAGCATATAATTTCTTCCGTAGAATCTCTTACATCTCAGAGCAAAAACAAAAACCATTGCGGAAGACATACGTTCAACGCTCTGCTGCAGATGCTCCGCATCGTTTTACACTTTGATGATGGATGGCCAAAAAAAAAAAAGCGAACGCCAACTTTGCCCACAATCGCACATGCATCTTGCATCGCTAACTGCACAACCAAGTTGTCGAGTAACCAGGAAAAAAAAACAAGAAGCAGACATTTCAACTAGCACGGTGACACAACTATCAGACGTGTTTGTAAAATACTCTCGTAGCCGTGTTGCACTTGTGCTTAGTGCCTTTAACTGCACTTTTTGTTTGTCTCTACCATCGGAGCGTATGGTTTATGTTTTGTTGTTTGCCTTGGTTTTGCCACAAGGATCAGATTTCACACTCCCTTTTCTTTATTTTCTGCTTGTCAATAACCGTTTCTTGCTGTCTCGTTTGTTCTCCCTTTTTCTTCCAGAGCTGTCAAATTTACATCGAAACTGTTCGGACGCGCTCTGTCCCGTCGAATCAAGGCGACGGTACTGTACGCGACGGAAACTGGACGCTCGGAACAGTACGCCCGTCAGCTAGTGGAACTGCTCGGTCACGCGTTCAACGCACAGGTAGGTCCCGTTCAATTGCCAAAGGGAAACACTATCTTCCTGATGGTTGTAGCTCTATTACTGTGTGTGGTGTAGTGCCATCGTCGTACACTGAAGAATTGAGCCAATTGCTCGCTCTGCTCAGTTCAGGGAAAAAAGGTGAAAAAGACATTGATACAAAAAGGGTGAAAAAAGAGTTTGTCCAACATGGATTGTGATCTGGTTGTGGATGTATCGGTACGGATTATTTTGTCTGCAAGGACACGTTCGTTAGGGATTGGGATGGTGGTTCATGTTTACTAATCAATTGCGATGGGATATCTCGAGGTTTGACTTGGCAGATTGATTGGCATACTGATGAGAAATGAGAGGTTTTGTAGGAATTTGTATGGTATGCTTGATTCTAAGAAGCATGTTGATAGATTTTTTTGTTAAAAAAAAAGAGAGATAGAGAGAACATAATTGAGAAGAGTATCATTTTGAAGATTCATTCAAAATTGCATACCTTCAGGCGCTGATAATCCTGATGGCATTCTTTTAAAGCATCAAATAACTCCTTTAAAGCCACCAACATTCATAATTAACGTCAATTTCCTCACCTTTCCTTTGGAAATTGATGATTCATAGTGCGATTATATTTCTTTCAGCGATATTTTACCGCATCATTCTATCAATAACTACACCGTAAGACCGCACAAGGGTAACCGAACAGGAAGTAATTGAATTATCTCAACTGGGTTTCCATTTTTTTAAACATACTCTCATCCGCTTCGTAAGGAATGATCCATCGCATCGCTTCTAGTTTCGCTTGTCGTCAGCATATCCATCCAGGCACTCACGCCGCTTTCAACAAGAATAAGTACAGCAAGCGAAGCATTCTTGATCCCACTAGCTATGCCAAGTATGCTTACAATAACATCTTCTAGAGACTTCCCTCGAGACATTCAAGCCAAAAGCTCTTTCTTCTTTGGAGGTGCGATACGTTGCTGTACACGACTGGAATGGGTTAGGGTGTTATTCTACCGACTCACGGTTTTTTTTGTCTTCTTCCTGCTGTGTACTGTTTTTTGCTCGCAGAAGGACTCACGGAAGGTGCGCAACACACTCTGAAGGTGTTCTTTGAGTCTTCATCTTGGCCTTGCTTCTTTTTCGACAGTTTAAAATGTTTGAATACGCTGCTGAAGCAAACCTTAGCAAACGTGTTGCATGCTTTTCCGGAGCACTCGTTGAAGGGTAGCGTGTGAAGTGGTTGAAAAATGAAAGCAAGAACCTGTAAATTCGTTCGTAAATGTTGCAAACACTAAACAGCATCAAGGTCGGGTTGGATGGGGAAAGATAGAATGTTTGATGACTACGGTGGGCGGTATGTTGACGTTAAAGCTTGTTTACGCTTCAGGAACGGAGAGGGGACAACCCCACTCTTAGAGCATGAGGCAAAAGAATTAGCTAACTCATCGTTTTTCGTAAACCTTTCCTTGCCGCATCCCGACAGAAGGAGTTGTGTAAATTTTATTTTCCCAAAAGCGAGAAAGAACATCATGGCACTATTATCCACTATTTCCATTTCCATTATCATCCCTCTTTCTCTCGCTCTGCGTCGCTCTGCACCTAATGTTGCGTGATTTCGTTATACCCGAAAGCAGTAAGATGCACTCAGCATAGCTTCCGTTCTGGTAAAGTTCCTTTTGGTTCCCCTGTTGGCACGTTGCTTTTCAAATTCAATCTATGCCCTGTCGGTATCAAGATTTTCTCATTCTCACAGCCAAGGGCCTACAGATTCCCGTAAACTATATTTAAAAAGCAAAACAACAATCAACATAACTGAGTTGGATGGGGCTTTATTGTGAGCTTTAGTCTGATGGCAGTCGTTTGGGCTTACAACAGCATGTTTTTGAATGGAGGTTTTGTTCGCCGAGAAGGTTGTTCTACTACCCCTTGACAAATATTTTGCTGCTTAACTCCAAAGCACACAGTTTGTTTTCTATTAGAATATGGTTGAGATGTCTGTTGAACTTTGTGATTTTTTATTTGGGATAATCTGCTGAGTGGTTTGTTGTTGTTTGTTTATTGAAATGTTGTTGACTCTTTAGTTTGCTCGCCATGTCTGCACTCTTTTGAAGATTGCTTATGTTCATTTCAGATTATTTTTCATTTTGTAAATTTTAATTCATTTCACATACCTGATACTGGAACTAAACCTGTAAAGCGATTTAACTTTGTGTTTCAAACATGATAAGCTTTTTAACTACAAATATTTTGCGTTTTACATTAAACTAAGCCAATGTTTTTCAATAATCTCCAAAACATAACGATAAATGCTCACATGTCCATTTAACCTAACTCCCCAAAATTCCTTCCTTTGTAATTTCCTTTTCATCTCCGCACAAACCAAAAAAAAACATACATCGCCAAATGATGACAACCGTTGCTTACAAACAATTGGCGTGTACGAAAAATTCCACTCAGTAATAGCAAAACCCAGGAACCAAAACAATCACGAGCCTTCCTTCCTAACCGGCTCCATTCATCCCAATGACGCAAAGAAGTGAAACAGTCTTATGAAACAACGGTTTTATCCTTCTCGCAACTCGTACCCAACCGACATACCTACCCACAACCGAATTTCAATCGAGCAGAACATTTTCCGCTCCACGCAACCTAACTACAAATCGCCGACGTCGAAAATTGAGGCCAACAGCGGGTAGAATATTTATTGTTCCGGTGTAATTTATGTTTGCCAACCGTTACACCATCAACCAACCCCTTTCCACGAGGACAGGGCGACTAATATGTTCATTTCCTTTTTCCTGTAGTGAATCTTTCTTGTTTCTGTTACTAACACCCACATGCGTGGTGGTTTTTCTGCTTTTCCCATTTTTTTTTCTTCCCAGATCTACTGCATGTCGGATTACGACATCTCATCAATCGAACATGAAGCACTGCTGCTGGTGGTTGCTTCTACCTTTGGCAATGGTGACCCACCGGAAAATGGAGAGGTAAGAATATCGCCTATCATCCTCAACACCTCAGCAACTAACGGCTTTGTGTGTGGCTTTTTTATATTTTTTTTGTCAAACTAACGACTAATGGCTGTGTGCTGTGTTAGGGGCTGAAGGATGCAGGGACTTGATATCAATTGAGACCATTTAATTAACCACACTTTCGATGTAAAATAATAACCTCAAATTAGCACGGAGAAATGGTTCGTGGTAGTGTTCGGTGGTTCTTGATGTTGAATGGTGAAGAGCTGTCGACTAACATTACCTTCCGAGAAGAGATGCTGGTTCGGTTTTGTGGTACACATCGTTCTAGTACGTTGGACGGTTGGAGTACCTTGGTGGAAGGCGATTAGTTTGACTTTCAGGGTGAGAAATTGAAGGGTAGAACAAGAAAAGGAGCAGAGAACAAACCGCCAACGATGTTGAGCATGAGCTAAGGAAAGCATTTCTGGCCACATTCTTCCTAGAAAACATTCTCAATGCGCGCCGAAACGTTGCTGTACTGACTCGTTGTAAAACAAGAATGAATGGGTTCTAACCGCAGCCCAATTAAAGGATTTTTGGAAGACCGTTGCAGACATTGTGAAGAGAGGAGATGAATACAAGTTTATGGCTTTGCTGGTTTTGCTCAATGTTGTTCCAAAGTTTACTGACTTTTGTTTGATATTTAAAAAAAGGCAACTGATGTGTTGGAAGTAATGCTCCTATTGCAAGCAGCAAACAAATGTGTAACAATGTGTCACCTAAGATGAACCAGTTCGTTGCAAAGCTCTTCAAGCATTCATTAATAAATTTGTCATCCGATAAAATATTAATCCTTTGCGAAACTATATACCCATTGCCGACATCATTAAAATCTCCTGTCAAAACTGTCAACAAACAAGCGTAAAAACCATCCCGAACCTCCACACCTTCGTGTGCGTGTGATGTGAGCGTTTACAAATTATATTTTCATTAACGCTCGCTTCCCTTTCACTCACACTTTCAAAATCTCACCTACAACCGAAACTTTCATCCCACACTCACGATGCCGTGGTGAATGCATAATGAATTGAGCAATGCAAGAAGGCACAGGAGAGACACCCAAAACAAACACACGTCAACGCACGGCGGTGGTTTAACATCACACGGGTACGACAAAGTAAAAACCACCAACACCACCACAGCCATCAGAGCAACTCGCCAAAAGGATGTGTCATTTATTTCCCAAACAAAGAGTAAAGCTTCTTGCACGACATCCAACAACCTTCTTCCAAACGACAAGAAGCATCTTACCCCAACCTGTTCGCTCATGATAAAGACATTCAGTTCCCGTTTTTTTTTTCTAGTCTTGTCGATAGAAGAAGTGATAGAAGAAGCCTTGTCTTTCTTTTGGCAAGTGAAATAAAAACACTTCACACCGGCGCTGCGCCATCATCATGCGAGAGTTTATTCATCTTTATTTATGAAATGTCATCGCTGGGTGCTGTGGGTTCGAGGAAGCATTATGTATGATGATGTCCATTAACACGCATCTTGTGACATATTCGCTAGACATCTTCATTCATTTACTAACCGTTGAGTGTGGTGTGCAATCATGCGGTAAATTGTTTGATCTGTAGACACTTAAAAGCGTAACGACTAACCAGTGCGTTAAAGCTGTTTTAAATAACAACAACAGAAACCGCTGTCAAACTAACAAGGATGGTGCGGGTGTGAGTGAAGAACTCCTGGAAGTTGATTATTTATTATTATTTTCCCCTTTTGTTCATTTATTTTTATTTTCATGTTTTATTTTGCAGCCATTTAAGGGCATGTTGGATGTGAGAAAGAGTAAAATGGTCAGTAGTAAAATGAGGTGTCGAAAGGAAGAATCCATTAGCACGCCCTTTAATAGGATGATCAAAGTCCACAATTATTTTTTTGGCTTGACTAACACTTAAAACTTTCACACCTGTGCTTTCTCGCATACCATTTTCAGCTCTTTGCACAAGATCTGTACGCGATGAAGCTGCACGAAAGTGGTCATCATCAGTCGCACAGCGAGCTGACGATTGCCGCCTCATCCAAATCCTTCATCAAGGCCAACTCGCGCAGTGATTTGGGCAAGTTTGGCCCGATGGGTGGCCGCAAAATAGACCGCCTAGATTCACTGCGCGGTTCCACCACGGACACACTGTCGGAGGAAACGTTTGGCCCACTGTCGAACGTACGGTTCGCTGTGTTTGCCCTCGGTTCGTCAGCCTATCCGAACTTTTGCGCCTTCGGTAAGTACATCGACAACATACTGGGTGAGCTGGGTGGCGAGCGGCTGATGAAGATGGCAACCGGTGATGAAATTTGTGGCCAGGAGCAAGCGTTCCGAAAGTGGGCACCGGAAGTGTTTAAGGTAGGTAGAGTCGAAGAGATACAGTGGACCGTAAGGATGGTATGTGACATTCCAATCTTCCCTCACAGATTGCGTGCGAAACGTTCTGTCTCGATCCGGAGGAAACTCTTTCGGATGCGGCCTTTGCCCTGCAGAGCGAGCTGTCGGAGAACACAGTCCGGTATGCGCCGGTGAGCGAGAACGAGTCGCTCGACCGGGCACTGTCCAAGTTCCACAACAAGAAATCCATGGAATGCTCGGTGAAGCGGAATCCAATCAATCTGCACTGCGAGATGAACGGTACCGAGCGGTCAACGATTTTGGTAGAGATAATGGCGGAAGGGGTAAGTGGAAAAGGTAGTAGTAGGGGTTTGTTTTGGGCTGGGTGGTGAAGCTCAGCACGCTTATTCGGATGTTGGTTCGGAACAGTTTTTGAGAGAGTGAGTTACCGGAGCGTTTCGAAAGCGGCTCACGTGTTGCATTGGCGAGTGCTACTTGTTGCTTTTAGGAGTACAGAATGTAATTTAACTCGATTAGCCTTTTATGTTATAAAACATATGCTCTCTAAACTTCTCAATTACAATTACAAAAAAGCTGTTAATTAAAAAGACACAAAATATCATGTAATAAATTAAAAGCCGTTAAAAGTCTCGCGAAAAGAGTTCCTGAGCTATAAGTGCCATGAAAGCTTCGCTCAAGCTTTTAAAGACAGTACTTTCAGAGAAAAAGCTCCACAAAACATTTGTAAGGCTCTGTACATTTCAAACTAACGGACGGGTTCTTCTGCCCCCATACACAGATCGATTACGAACCAGGGGATCATGTCGGTATCTTCCCTGCCAATCGGAAGGAAATTGTTGATGGAATTATCGAGCGTCTGACCGGTGTCAATGACCCAGATGAAGTGCTGCAGCTACAAGTTCTCAAGGAGAAGCAAACACAAAACGGTAATTAAATACCATTCAATTCTAGTACCAAACAACAAAAGTTAAACACATCACCATTCTTTTTGCCTTGTAGGTGTCTACAAATCTTGGGAACCGCATGAGCGCCTTCCCGTATGCACGCTGCGCACACTGTTGACCCGTTTTCTGGACATAACCACTCCACCAACCAGACAGCTGCTAACCTACCTTGCATCATGCTGTGATGATAAGGCGGATGAGGAAAGACTGCTTATGCTAGCTAATGTAAGTACTGTAACACTTTTAACCTGTTTAATTTTCAACTAACTTCCTTCGATTATTCCCTTCCCTAACAGGAATCATCGGTGTATGAAGATTGGCGCTACTGGAAACTACCCCATCTGCTCGAGGTGCTAGAAGAGTTCCCGTCTTGTCGACCACCGGCAGCAGTAATTGTTGCGCAGCTGAACGCACTGCAGCCTCGCTTCTACTCGATCTCCTCCTCGCCAAGGAAGTACTCGAACGAAATCCATCTAACCGTGGCCATCGTCACGTACCGGGCGGAAGATGGTGAAGGAGCCGAGCACTATGGCGTCTGCTCGAACTATCTGGCTAACCTGCAGTCGGACGATAGGATCTTTCTGTTCGTTCGAAGTGCCCCATCATTCCACATGTCGAAGGATCCGACCAAACCGGTCATTCTGATCGGTCCCGGCACAGGCATTGCACCATTCCGCTCGTTCTGGCAAGAATGGGACCACATCAAGTCGGAAATGGTGGACTGCAAGGTATGTCGAGGCAAATTTGTAATGGAGTGTTGAAGGTCCGTAGTAATTGGATGGATTGTTTCGTTTTAGATTCCCAAGGTATGGCTCTTCTTTGGCTGTCGTACAAAGAATGTTGATCTATATCGGGATGAAAAGGAGGAAATGGTCCAGAAGGGTGTGCTCGATCGGGTATTCTTAGCACTATCGCGAGAGGAAAACATTCCAAAGGTATTTGGTTTAATGTCTAATCACACGCTTCTTTGTATTTTCAAACCGACATTTGCTGCTCTTTCCACTCCCACCACAGACCTACGTACAGGATCTTGCCCTCAAGGAAGCAGACTCGATCTCGGACCTCATCATGCAAGAAAAAGCACACATCTACGTCTGCGGTGACGTCACGATGGCCGAGCACGTGTACCAAACGCTGCGCAAGATACTGGCCACGCACGAAAAGCGTACGGAAACTGAAATGGAGAAGTACATGCTGACGTTGCG
This sequence comes from Anopheles christyi, assembly GCA_000349165.1. Taxonomy (NCBI): domain Eukaryota; kingdom Metazoa; phylum Arthropoda; class Insecta; order Diptera; family Culicidae; genus Anopheles; species Anopheles christyi. Next base: position 7,440 of record KB681658.1, on the reverse strand, counting down.
GGTAAGTAGCGTTGATCGTGATCGACCCAATCGTACCGTCGTGATGATCTGTAGCGAGCAGGTTCCGTTTCCTCCGAGTGACAGATGACGAACAGGAATGTTGATGCATCTGCCACGATTGAGTATTGTTCGCATGAGACGACTCGTGCCGGGGTATATGCTGTTTTTAATTTGTTTTGTACGTCTGTTTTTGTGAGTCCAAACAGTGTGAGCGATGCCACGTGTCCTTGTGGAAAGACACGCGGGATGGGTGTTGGTTTTTTTTTAACTTCTAATGTTTAATACCGCTCATCAAGGAAGATGATCATGGATTCTGACTAGACGCCAGTTAATTGCATTCGTGCGATCAGAAGCGATCGATAAGAGGAAGTTTTTATTTTAATGATCGATTGAGTGGCACGGGAAACGGAACGCCATTTTGATGGAGTGACTCGTTACTCGTAGGGTTGATTTGAATTTGAAAGACTTGAACGATCATCAAGCCGGGAAACTTAATCTAAATTTACAATTCGCACATTTAAAATCCGTGTTGATTAGCTAGTTGACTCAACTTGTTTTCTTCCAACTGTTTAATTTCACAACGACACCACTGACGTGAGCGCGCTCTTTAAATCTTCCCCGCAGTCGCTTCATTAAGCTCAATGAGTTTTTAAAATTTTATTAGCTAGCATCACCAAACAGTCACATTTGTACACCCGTGCTTACCACGATAATTAACAAAGACATATTTGCCACATGGCAGTAATAATTGAATCATTCACTAGCGACCGTCACTTAAAGGCTTTGGACTCGGGCGTCAACTTCGGATTGATTCCGTTTTCTAAATCATCCCTTTGCATTCAAATGAGCACTGTGGCAAGACTGCGAGAGGTCTTTTCCAGTCTTGTTTTTTTCCTGACTGATCACGTCCCACTAATAGTACTACCAATAAGCACACCCGACCCAGTGATAGTGAGATATATCGCTTGCACTTTGATCGAATACAACCGGCGGTCAACCCATCGATCCGCCTGCATTACGATCACGTACTCCTGCGCTCGGTGAAGGTTCTCACTATCTCTAGGTCGGAATCGGTCGGTGATTGAATGCGGTTTTGTTTACGGAAGACGGTTGCGTTGCCAGTCGCAAGAACAATCGATTGGTTGCATTGCCTTGGTCCTTCGATTAGGTTGTTGACTTATAATGTAATTAGATGAGCGTAGAGCACCTCTGAAACAGTTCGGTAAACTATCTTGAATACATAAATTCCTTTCAATTAATTTAAATCTTTCCCTATGTTTTCTTTCTTGCAGGACGAGAACCGTTATCACGAGGACATTTTCGGTATCACCCTACGCACGGCCGAGATTCACAACAAGTCACGCGCCACTGCCCGTATTCGTATGGCTTCCCAGCCGTAAGGTTTTCTATGCTATGCTCCATAACTGTTGAATGACCTTTCTGAGATGTGAAACAATGACGCATTTGGAAGTAATGTAAGGCTTTAAGCAACAGCATTAGATGACTGCGAAAAGTTGGTGTTTCTGCTGCTTGTTGAAGAAAAGAAACATTTGAACTGCAATGATTATTCCACTCCTAACACCACTGAGTCGCAAACGAATACGGAAGGAGAAATTGTAAGTGTGTTACAATGTCAACCTTTCCTCGGGATAGAGCGATACTTTTCCAGTACTTTTGAACAAGCAGTTGATAAGAAAATAATGCGATCTGAGCACTTCGTTGCTACAAATGCATCCCACAGCAATACTATAGTAAAATGCTAACAAACAAGTGTGGTGTGTTGTACCATGCAAAACTATTTAAACTTTACTGCTTACAATGCACCCTGTCGCCTGCGAGTGCATTTGTTGAGCGCGTATTTAATTGCACCCTTTTTCTCGAGAAAAAAAAACTCTACCGACCTCTACTCTGGATGTATTTTTGAGTGTTTGAATAATGCACCACGTTAAAAGCATTCTCGATGGTAATGTTTACGAGCAATGATGTAAAGGCAATATTTAAACTAGATACAATTTTAATACATCGAAAGCAGAATGTGAAACATATGCATATAAGCAATGATGCACCTCCCCCCTTCTGCTCTGCACTGCTTAAACACAGTTACAACAAAAGAAAAAAAAGGTGTGTTACACTTTGCTATGTACTTTTGCGCCGCGGAAAGTGGAAAAGGCTCTCAACTTTTGGCAACAAAACTGGCACACGGCGAGTTATAAAAAAAAGGATTTTAAATGGCAAGTTAACAAACGTTTCACTGTTAAATTTTATCAGAAGAAAAACAAAAACTCTATTTAAACTAAAACCAAGCAAACATTCTCGAAGGTGTGAAATAAGTAAATGAGTGGGAAAACATAAAACAAAGCTTTGGTGATATGGTAAAAGTTATTTCAACGGTGTTGGCGTTAGGATAGGAAATCCATAAAAGAATAATGAAACAATTTCAGAACAAAAGTCTTATAATAGATAGTTATGTTTTCGAAAAGCAAACACAAAACACAAACTCTGATGCACAAGACTAGCTAAATAAACAAGTGAACTAAATATGGAATCGGGTAAGGACAGTCCTTTGGAATGAAACTGAAGAATGTGATCAAGATGGTAGAATGGTAAAGGTGCGGGAAGAAGACATTGTATTTAGCATGGGAAAGGAAACATAGAAACAAGGGAAGTAGAAACATTATTCTGGGTAGGTAAGAGATGGAAATAAGTGATTTTTATTATGGTTGATTAGTGCAGTAACTTTTATTACCCCTTTTTAATGCTTTAAGGACGATATAGAATGTGTACCATGATCTATAAAATATATTTCTTTTAAAGCTTAGAGAAAAATATGTTTATCATATTATATTTGTATCATCAAATTCTATTTATTTTTATGGTTTCGGGAAATTGTTGGCATAAACTCATTAGCTTGAAATTAAAACAAAAACTACACAGTAAAGCCAATGTTGTGTAAGCGAAATTCAAAGAAAAGCACTTTATACCTGCCCCTTTCAAAGAGCACTAACTTATACCCTCGTCTATCATTCTCAGCTACTCTCAATGGATGTGTGTGATATTGTAAACTATTATCTGATCATTTTATCAAATCAACAACAACAACAAAAACAAACATTCAAACGAACAAAACTCAAAACTAAAAATACCAGAGACATGGGATGCAAAACCAAATCAAACAAAGCTAGCTATATACATATAAATGCATAGATATATACAACATATATACATTTCGATTATATTCTTATACACAACCTCTCACATACACACCATACACTTGCTAATGCAATACATGAGAGGCATCTCTGTAAACGGCTGCAATCTTAAACGATAAACAGAAACAAAACAAAAAAGCGATAAGATTAATAAAAGGGTTACGGAAAGAATACATCGTTAAAGAAAAGTGCACATGTAACATTCGAATGCATAAAACGAAATCAGAACACTTTCCCCATTTTCCTCCCAAACGAGAACCAAAGTCTTTACAAGCCTAAGGGCACATCAAATAAAGAAAAAAAAATGTTATTAAGAATCTACCAAACGCGTGCCGACTGGTATCGGCCACAAAACACCACTTCAAAGGGTGCGGGGTGAACATTATTCTACTTCTTAAAATAAAAGCAAATAAAAAAGGACGAGAAACGCCCGCCACAACAACAAAATGGAAGCTTAATACTGTAAAGCGGCAGGCATCATTGCACGTGTCTGTATATCTCATCCTCAAGCTTGACGATGGAAAGAAATTATGTTTTGTGTTGTTCGTTTCGTGCATGTTTTGCGGTGCGGAAAAGTATGACTCGGCCTGTTCCGGCCCATAAAACATGAACTTCCCCTGGCTACGGTTACAGCTTTTAAACAACTGACCACTAACACGAACGTAACCAACTTATTTAGGAAAGGGCCTGCTGTGTTTTTCTTCCTTTTTTTTACATTCGAGAGCTACTATACTATATTATGCCGAGGAGCGAGTTCATTTGTCTTCCGCAGGGTCATAAGTATGTCCTGGCCGCGGTCCTTTTGGAGTATCGATTTAGCCTAATCCTGTTCGGGTGTAGCGTCCGCGAGGTCGCGAAACAACCTTGACTGTGAGATGGCCTTTTGTTTTCGGCGGGTGGTTTTCGTTTCAGTCGAAGGAAGGAAACAATTTTCAACTGGCAGATTGGTTTTACCCCAGAAATATTCGATCGCGTTTTTATAAGTGCAGAAAAAGTCGCTGCAAAGGGCGTTTAACGGCGTGATTTTGTGCAACAAGGTATGGCATAGTAATAATATTTAAATTATTTAAAGTAAGGAGTACTTTCCTAGAAAAAATGGGGTTTCCTTCCATTTCATGCATTGCTTTCGACGTTAGCTCTATGGTTACACATCTAACATTCGTCATCGGATCCATTCATAACTCGGGACACACCCACACACAAGCCACGTCAGCATTCATTTAGACGCAGCGAGCAATGTTGTGCAATAAGCTCGTAATTTCCGTTATTTCTGGGAAAGCCAGTCAGCTGAAGTTCACATTTCATCTGCGTTGAGAACGCTCTAAACAGTAGAACAATAACGATGACCTGGTTCTTTCAGATGACCTGTAAGCTGATAGGTTTACTTAGGCCGTTATTCTGCTCTTCATTGATAAAAAAATAGAATAGAAAATGAAAAAATATTTCAAGTATGGTACAAGCTCAGCAAAACGCCACAAATTATGCAAACTGCATACCAAAGGAAACGTTTTCACTTCGAAATAAGTTCTACACAAAGTAAGTTGTGTTTAAGAATGAAATGTGTGTCACCCGTAATGGGGAGTTTTGTAGGTTAGGGAATTAAAACTCCCATAAAACCTATAAACCATAGCGCGTGACACGTCTCGAGCTGCGTCTGGATGCTTTAGTTGCTAGGGTAAAATCGTGAGCAGATGACTAACAGGCAAGTTCTTCAACAGTCTCGCCACTTTCCTCCTCATTCATTTCCTGCCACTGGCTGTCCAGTTTGTGGGTGGTACATTTCTTTCAACCACACTTCAAATGAGCATCAAATATCAGCTGAAGCAGTCAATTCGTCAATGGGTTCTCGAACAGTCCAGACCAATCGCATCCAACTTCCTGCTGAGCGAAATATGACCTCCCGACGCAACGTTACCTCTTTTCCACGTCTGTCGTTGGGAGCCACGTCAAGCAAAGAAAAAGATCACGTTAACTTCTCGCGAAACGTACTGCCAGATCGATGAAATTCTATGAATGATCGCAAAACGGTAGCGTACGCGATTATGCAAAACGGTGCAGTTGCAATTCGAGCAGCCAATTTCGTTCGACAAACGGTGCAAGGGATGGATATTGAAGTGATAATTGTGCATACGTTTCACTAGACGATGGGGATCTGTTTACCTTCTTTGCGATCCCTTACGGTGTTTCAGTGCATGAAAAAGGACGGAACAGCAACTATTGCTAGTTTCGGCGTTTCTTGATGATTTTGTTTTTTCAATTCTTTTGTGACGCCACTAACGTCATGCCATAAGGTTTCTGCTGTGTCAGCTGGGATCGTTCGCGGTAGAACCTTCTCAGACGCGCACTGCTTGCGAAGGCAATTTATTTAAACATCCGATGCCAGTGCCGGAACCAGAGCTTTGTGACAGTTTCATTCAATTAATGGGGTACACTTCGATTATTTGCAATTTATTTCGTTTCGGTAGACACTTTGGCAGCAACCAATCGATGGTGAGGTTCGAACATGAGGCGATGTTACCGTTCGATCGATTGGCTTTTTTGATGAACGAAAAATATTTAAAATATGCCATTTATTGTTGACTTTATAATCAGTTTGTCAGCAAGACCTAGTTGCTAAAAATAAGCTGGTGAGACGCAAAGGGAAATATGTTTTTGAAAAACAACACATTTAAACATTAAACTTAGTTTGACGCTTAAATTACAAGCGTGACAATAAAAACCATCAAAGCAACAAGCGTTTTCCCCTCCATAACAGCTGTCTGCATCATTTATCACCCATACTATCAGTCCATCTCATTTTTGACAGTGTCTGACCTTCCAATGTCATCCACAGGATGAGAAACTTTCTCACAAACCCTTTCCCCCGAAATACACAAGGCGCCAGTCGCGTGCTCAATTTCCGGTAGAAAGCCTCCTCTGCGACTGGCACCAAGGGAACTGTCGCCACGCCCCAATCTGACCACCAACGGCTGACTTCAGTGTCACTTTATATTATTGTTGATGAAAAATTAGTTTTAACCAAAAGACAGAAAGGCAACAGACATCAGGTACGACCCAAATCTTCCCTCAACCAAGCAGCATCGTCTGACGTCAGGGATTTGACAGTTCGCTGTACAGTCCCCACACGGTTAGGGGGAATGGCACAGGAAGTGAAACCGGGTTTTCGTTGGCGCCTCAGCCCTGATCGAAAGAATCCGGAACACGCGACTGGAACGGTTTTTGCCGGGTTGGGAATGGTTCGGTCACGTACAAGGGAACACGTTTATTTCGCTAAAAATATCCTCCGGTAGATGAAGATGAGGCGGACGTTTCGGAGGACGCTGTGAGGTTTCGTCTGGGTGGGGAATGGTATGTGAGGGGCAACAGGGAGCAGGAAGTTTGGAATGTCCTCCACCAGATTCCTTTGCAAAGCGGGGAACGAAATAAGTCCGTTATAATTCTTCACTTTACGGCCAACGTCGGTCAACACCGGTTCGTCTGTGGTGTGGCTTGTGAACAGGTTTGTTCGATTGGTGGTGGTGGTGGTGGTGGTGGTGAGTCTTTTTCGCTCCCTCCTTTCCATTATGCATTCTTCAGACAGCACCCGTCCGCTCTCAGACAACGTCGCGAGCGTCCTCGGACAATTAATCAACGTGATCGTGCGGATCGGTCCCGGTCGCATCCCGTACGAGGCGCCACCGGCTACGATCGCTCTGATCGAATTCCCTCCCGCTCCCGATCGTGAGCGTGATGCTGCAGCTTCTGCCTTTAGTCGCCGGAGGGCCATTATTGAGCGACGTGTTTTGACACATCCACGCCGGGTTCGGACGCCGGTCGATGGCACGATCTTTTCGGGATGATTGATGGAATCGATCGAATCGGGTTCCCGCCCGTTCCTGGTGTTTCGCCACGTGGCTCTGGTGGTTTGATGAGGAAGCCCTAGAGGGTGCTTAGTCTCTTGCTGAGTTATTAAATCCGTTTTTTTTTTCGTTTTTATTCGGTCTGGATTTTGTATGATCGCATTCAAACATTAATTCCGTTTGAATTTCCACGGATTGTTCAAGAATTTAATTTCAATTCGCAACCACTTTCAACATTGTTCGTAATGTAACTGTTTTAAAAACAAAAATTGAGAAACTTCAAACATTTTATTCATTTATTTTATTCAAATCAACCACTGCATTCAAGAATATTCTTCGAAATACCATGCACATTGAGCCAGTGCATCCTCGACACATGTCCAAAGTGTCCA
>KB681647.1:0-16393 GCA_000349165.1 Anopheles christyi | reverse complement strand
AGGTACCTTTCCTGCAAGACCCCTTCTTTCAAACACTCTTTGCAGCCAGGCTTGCGCACATTCTAAAACAAACACACTGTACGCTACTCCCCAACCGATACTGACGCAAATCCACAGCGACATCAGATGCTTAAGCTCGAGCGAACTATCCACTACCGTGTGTACGAACACGTTCGGTTGCAAATATTGCTCGTACTGCTGTTGAAAAAGACGCATCAGTCCCGCTTCATACATCCACTGTAGATACATCGCCACTAGATCGGTCAGCGTAGAGCCACGTGCAAATGCATACGATAAAAAGTTGTATCTTGCCACCATCTCCGGCACGATATACGATCGCTTACGCCCACTAGCCGGATCGATGCCAACATTTTCACTGATCTCGTACGAAGCTCGCGCGAAGCTGTCCAAATGGGCACACTTGCTAGAGAATTCAGGACATTCGGTAGCACCTACACTCCGTGCCACTATTTGATCCCTTAGGCGGGGCTCGAGACTTAACACAAACTTGAGCGTCCCGTTCGGCACCCTAATTGGAATGCCCGTGGCGAAAAAATCATCCAACGTTTTCGCATCAGCCACAAAGCGGTAAGCCAGAAAGAATGATGTCACCTTTGCGAGATAGCACTCGATAAGGACGAAGCTAATTACCGCGATACAGATGCGATAGAACGAGGCACACTGTTGATAGGAATAAACCTGCCGCAACAATGCTCCCATACGGGTGTCCTATCTAGCGATTTCCTTCAACAAGCTTATCAACATAACACACGCTACGATGAACCACCAAACATCGTATGAGAAGGGACGCAATAACGATTGTGTAAAGTCAATTTCCGTTGTACGTGGTGCTACTAGACAAAAGTACGCTATGTCTGGATTGTACACGACGGGCAGAATGCCCACATCCACGTGTCTGCGCGTTAGCATTACGTCCACCTTCATCTGATGCAAACTGTTCGTTATATCAGCGATATCATTTTTCCCACTATCTTTTGGTCTTATAATGCGCACCTCCTGCTGACATCCGATTCGCTCCATTATAGTGTCGAAAATGTTCGCATCTATTCCACGAAAATGTCCGCCCTGGAAGTGAGTGTAGGGAAAGGATTTTAAGGCTTGGGCATGGATAGTAAATGTGACGTTACGCAAAAGACCTCGATTCCACTCAAACACCGGTGCGTATGTCAGTGGACCGTTCATAAAATAAACATGCGCAGCGAAGTACAACATGTACTGTAGCTCTTCCGCATGGCGCATTCCGGTTACACCCCAGTACACGATGTTGTACGTTGCAAAGAAGGATCCAAGTTCGATGGCGATGGCTACACTTCCCTTTGGCAGGTAAGCGTCATCAACTAGTACGATGTACTTTCCGTTTCGAACGATCTTGGTAAAGTCCCGTACGATCCTTTTGAGTTGGCTGTACATGATTCCCTAAATATCGTAAGTTTGGTCAACATGGAAACAAGAAGTTCAACGGCAGTGTGCAAACCTTTGTTCTGCAATCCACGTAAAGTATTGTTAAACTTGACTCGTCGGGTGTGCCGATGGAGACGCCACTCTGAACAACCACTTTTGGATACGGCAATGCAAGGTAACTTCCATAAGTCGCTAGCCCTTCCAAACCTACCAGGTACAACGTTCTCGAGTTGTGCTGAAAACACTCCGCCACCAAGCTGACGATTGTTTTGGGAACCTCCGGTTGTTCAGTTGTAGCAGCAAATGTTATTCCAACAGCTAACCCTGCCAGTACGATTCGCAACCAGACCATCATGCGCATCCGGTATGACTGAAAAGGGTGCAGATATCCTGTCGCAACCTTCCCTGCGACAATACGAATTTAATTGCTATCCAAACAAGTTGTAATCATTGCCTGCTATTGCCCTAGCCCCATGGTTGGCAAGGGACCCGTTGCTCATGAGCTTTAATACTCTGTTGAAATAAAAAATGGTTACAAGTTAATCAAATAATGTCTTTTTGAGTTAATGGAAACTAATGGAGCTAACAGTGTCGGATTCAAATATGGGCGGAGTAGGCGACCGGCAGTCCAGTTTGAGTCCAAGATGTTACTAAAGCCGCGAAGCATTTGATCGGTTTTGTTTTTATTGAAAACCCAAAAATATCCTTTATTCAATCATTTTTATGAACTTTAAATACGGACCGTTATATAGTAAAATACGTTATATAGTAAAAACAAGTAAAATACATTGACTATTAGATATTGTTGATAAATCCTTTTATTACATTGCATACAAGCAATGAAATTTCGACACGCGAATATTAAATCCTGTTCTTGCTTCCAGTAAATGCGCATCCATTTTTGTCAAAACCGGACAATGAAAATTTTTGAAAGTCCCCCAGTTGTGCTTAACATCTCTGTGATGATGTTCTATTTTGCTGCCTGGTTTAACTTATCTCAAGATCGAGCGCTACTAATCTTCTTCTTGCTTGGCGTAAACGACCAGCGAGGTCATACCGGCCTTAACTAGGCTTTCTAGACTTATGTTTTACCACGTAGCCGGATAGTCAGGCCTTGCTACGGGGGGACAGTCCGGATGCGCTACTAATAAGTGCTTCCAATGCTCTGCTCTGAAAAAGCGTTCCCTACAGCTCACGCTTTGTATCAAACGTCCTTTGCAGCCAGTTGTGTATAAATTCCAGAAGAAACACACTGCATGATACTCCCCAACCGATACTGACGCAAATCCACAGCGACATCAGATGCTCAAGTTCGAGCGAATCCTCAAAGGCATGCACATACACATTCGGTTGAAGGTATTGCTCGTACTCTTGATGGTACAGACGCATCAGTCCCGCTTCGTACATCCACTGTAGATACATCGCTACTAGATCGGTCAGCGGTGAGCCACGTGCAAACGCATACGACATACAGTTGTATCTTGTTACCATCTCCGGCACGATATACGATCGTTTACGACCACTGACTGGGTCGACTCCAACGTTTTCACTGATCAAGAACGAAGCCCTTGAAAAGGTATCCACATGAGCACAATGGCTAGAAAACTCTTCGCATTCGGTGCCATTAACACTTCGCGCTACTATAAGATCCCTGAGACGTGGCTCAATGTTATTCAAAAAATTGTCCATTCCTTCCTGCAACCTTATCGGGGTGTTTGTGGCGAAAAATTCATCCAATGTTTTTGCATCCGGAACGAACCGGTAAGCCAGAAAGAAAGATGTTACCGTGGCGAGATAGGACTCGATGAGGACGAAGGTAATTACCGCGATACAGATGCGATAGAACGATGGGACCGGTTGGCGAGAATAAATCCTATGCAGCAACACTCCCAAACGGGTGTCATACTTCGACAGCTCATTCAATACGCTTATCAAGATCGTGCACAATACGATAAACCACCATACGTTGTACGAAAAAGGACGCAATAGCGATTGCGTTAGGTCATTCTTCATGATATGTGGCGCTACTAGACAAAAGTACGTTATGTCTGAAATATATACCACGGGTAGAATACCCACAGCCACGTGTCTGCGCGTAAGCATCACGTCATCATATATACGATGCAAACTGCCAGTGATATACGCAATATCACTTTCGCTATCATCCGTCATTTCTTTTATGCGTACCGCCAGTATGTAACCGATTTTCAGCATTATACTGACAAAAATTTTCACATCGATCCCATTAAACTTCCCTTTTTTTATATAAATGTATGGAAAGGAAGGTAATGCCAGGCCGTAGATTTTGACCGTCGTATTGCGCAACAGTCCTCGATTCCAATCAAACACCGGAGCGTACGACAGTGGTCTGCTCATTGTATAGGCAGTGGAGGCAAAATATAAGGAGTACTGAAGCATTACCCCATGGCGGAATCCAGTCACACACCAGTACACGATGTTGTACGTTGCAAAGAAGGATCCAAGTTCGTTAGGGATGATCACACTACCGTGCGACAGGTAAGCGTCATCAACTAATACTACATACTTCCCATTCCGAAAGATTGTGGTAAAGTCACGCATGATCATACTCAGTGTATCGCCCATGGAACTCTACCGGGAAATGGACGGAAAATATTTGTTTGATTTAAGTAATTATTATTACTAAAAAAGAAACCCTCAGTACTCACTCTTGTTCTGCAATCCACGTACAGTACGATTAAACATGACTCGTCTGGTGTGCCGATGGAAACGCCACTATGAACGACCACTTTTGGATACGGCAATGCAAGGTAACTCTCGTAAGTCGCAAGCCTTTCCAAACCTACCAGATACAACGTTCTCGAGTTATGCTGGAAACATTCTTCTAAAAAGTGTATGACGGAGGACGGTGCCTTAGGAGCTCCAGGAAAATAAGATACAGCAGCAAATTTGACTCCTACCACCACTATCTCACACAGTACGATTCGAAACCATGCCATCATGTTGCCTTCCGGTATAACTAAAGTAGGTGGAAAAATCCTGGGTCCTTTCAGGGGGAACAATATTGCACTTGGCAAACACTATTTTAATTACTATTCATGCGTCAATACAACTGTAAGTAATGATACGTTTTTTCGGAAGCAATAACATTACACAACTTGTATTTAATAACCCTTCTTCTGTATTATGTATGTCCGGAAGTGATGTACTGTATGGTCCTATGTACAGTTGCTCTGATCGTTGATCAAAGGAAAAACAATCTCCATTGTAGAAACCCGATTCCCAAATCCCTTCCCCAACGACAAACGAAGGCTTATTGTAGCTGTAAACTTGATCATCTATTGGTATGTAATAATAGAGGTGATTATGTTGTGTGTCCAGGTGATAACAATCGTACATCAATGTTGGTTAAGCGTTAATGTTAAAATGTAGCAAAGATTAGTCGGCTCTTACGGTCGGGTTTGTATACCTTACAGTAGAAGTGAAGTTGTACGTGTGTCGCAGAAACCCGTTCGACAACGGTTCTAGAGCCTCTAAAGCATAACAATAAACTGTGTAACGGATGTATCAAAGTTGTTGCAATAGGGAAGCGATCATCGGTAAAGAATAGCTGTAATTTCCTTGTGGGCTTTCAGATAGCTAAGGATATTAAATCCGTTAACAGACACCAACCTTTCTACTTCTTTGGCTCAACAACCGTAGTAGGTCAAGGCCTGCGTAGGCCACTATAAGGGTAGGGAGGAGCCTGTTTTCTGTGCCCAATTAGTTTACCCATAGCAGGATAGTCAGTCCTGCGTATGACGGACTCGGTACACTCAAGATTTCAACCTATCCCGGGCATATTATTAGATCGTAGTATGACTTGACTACTGTACTACGGAACCGGCCCAAACCCTTAGTTTTATACAAACCCTTTCGATACAGTACTGTTGTGAAGATGAGGTAAGACGTTACGAGATTTGTTAGAAGTAGGAACATAAAAGATATTGAAACGTGTAAAGAAAACTAAGCACACCCGAGTGAGTGAGCTGCAAAAGATCGGCAAGCTAAATGTCAGTAGTCCACCAACTTCTTGATCGGCTTTGGTGAGCGGTTTGACTGCCGACTGGAAGCCACCGTCGTTCCACCAGACCCGCTTCCTCCGCCATTTCCTCTGGTCGTTGGCCGTTCAGATGACCGAGATCGACGACCGCGTGATACAGAACGTGATCTTCGACCACGGTAACGGCTTCCACTACCCCTAACACTACCTCCACCACCACCACCACCACTCCTACTGTAACCACCCAACTGTTGTTGTTCAGGGCCACTTCCTCCATATTCGCTCTGATATCGCTCATAGTCTCCTCTTGTACGTCCGTAATCTGTACGGCGGCCGCACCGACCAGGATTTTGTCCTGTGTCGCGCGAACCTAACCGTTCCCTTGATTTCGATCGTGATCGATCATAGCGCGAAGATGGCGGTGATCTTCTACGATTACGATCAACAAAACGACTACTACCCGCCATTCCTACGCCACGGCGAAGATTCATCGCGGGAGACGACATTCCACCCCCGTAACTTCGCGACGACGTGCTACCACCACCCTGACCAGGAGATTCGCGACGTCTCAAACGACCAATGTCACCTCCGTACGAGCCCGACGGGTGATCACCCGCCGATTGTGCACCGAAGTTAGACGCACTTCTTAGCACTGGCTTCCGTTCAATAATGACACTGTTTCTGTATCCTGCTCCACCCATCGGAGCACCACCGCCTCCTGCTGGCAGTGGTGGCGGTGGCCGGGAATGAATCGACATTTTTGGTGGTATCACCGACGTTAACGGTGGAACTAGTAACGGGAGGCGACGTGGCGACGAGGAACCATCATCCCCTGGCGGTTGCATCTGACCGAATCGGTGTTGCTGTGACGCCTGGTGGTGCTGTTGTGGCTGCTGCTGTTGCTGCTGCTTACTGCCCCCTTCGTCACGCTCGTCAGAGCTGCGTTCTTCCGAGCTGTGCGATTTGCTGTGTTCGCTCTCCGGTGTGCCGTACTTGTGACGCAGCTCACGTTGCCGGCGCCTCAGCTTCAGTGCCAATTCGCGCATCTCATCGTCACGTTCCTGCTGCTGCTGTATCTGACGCTCCACTTTCTCGATCTCAGCCTTTTTGTCCGCTTTGTCTGGAAGGGATAGAAACACATTCCCATCATTAATATCACAACCACAAGCCTTCACGTACGGACACAGATGGTATCGTTTGGCAGGTAGGGAGATGTCGAGCGATTATCTTGGCACTTTCCCTCCCAACTCCTACACTACACGCTGGTTTGATACGAACTCACATTGTTTGTTCAGCAGGATTTGCATCTTCCGCTTGAGACGATCGCGAGGGTTTACTGACTTCGAACTGCCACCGGTACCAGCACTGGAACTAGCCGCTATTACGACCTGTTACGCGATATTTTTTTTTTTTGCAATCGCGTAAGTGTTTGTATATGAGGAAAAAGAAAATAAACGGTAAAATAGTTAAAATACCAATGTAGCACACAGTATGCGCAATCATATGATGTGATATGATATCATATGACTTATGAGGAATGTGTGAAGGTGTTGTGTATGTGTGAAGTGTGTAGTGTGTTTGTGTTACATGAGAATGAGTGATTCGTGTGTGATGGAATGCATGAACGATATACCACTTTGTGCAACATTAACAATAGATGCTCAGAAAACCATTCGAAGGTTTGGTTTTTTGGAATATGGAAACAAAGCGCGCACACTTGTACAAATCTGCTCAATATACACCATCTTAAAAGCTACAAGGAAAACAGATTCTTAAATATAGGAAAGAAAAACTAAAAACGATGCAAATTGGAATTATCGATCGAAAGGGTCAATTCTCTCTTGTGGCAGATAATTCCGACAGAAATATTGGAAAGGAGAAATGGACTTCTTCAAACATGGATAGTTTTTAAGGTTTAAAGTAAGTATAAAAGGAAAGATCTTTGCCAAGCGAGTTGAGTCCGAGAAAACAACATGTAATATAGTATATTACGCGGAAATCATCAAAGTTGTATCGCATGTTAGTATCGGATCAATGGTAAGGTGAATATAAATTTCCATTTCGTACCAACCAAAAGGCTCATATAAAAAGACCAATACAAACTACCGTATACGTATAAAGAAAGAGGGAGCCTGTAGCCCCAATAGCATAACGGTATAAACTACGTGACGTCCGACGTGACGATGTTTTAATCTCTTAAACGAGCCTACTACCCAAGAACATGACCGTTTCGATCATGTTATTAGTAATAGGATTGAATAAGAAAGCTTTCATATTGAAAACAATAGGAAGCGTCTTTGACACATGCAAATAACGCCCAGACAACGCCAATAATTACGCCGCCATTAAAACACGCACACAGGCACACACGCATCGGGGTGGAGGCAGGCAGGGCACGGAAGGCAGTTTTGCATTTTGGTGGTGGTATTCGGAACGATCGGATTTTGGTAGCGGATTTTTTGTTTTAGTTATTCTTACTGACTTTGGATTCGGGCGCGCTGGTTCCAACAGTAACCGTTTTACCAAACCTTAACGATGTGCTACCACTCCCAACGCCCACGGTTGGGCCTATGGCAGGCTGTTCGAGTGGGTCCAGCTTTTCCTGCTTAATTTGTAGTATCATATCACCAGCGGATCTGCAGGGAATCAAATTTGATTGTTTATGTTAATTGAGTGTCAACTTAAGACAACACAAATTAATTCAAAATGAAAACATAATAAAAGTGAACGAATACGCTACACGCTACACTCACTTAATGGTGCTTGCTGCTCCCGTCTGGCTATCATCTCCACCGGCCGGTTCGGGTGGTTGCAATGCGGGCACTACGGTCGGTTTATGATCACCGTCACCGTTTGTATCCTCACCGGACGTGCTCGCCTCATCGCTTGAGCTTTCATCGCCCCTTCTTCGACCGTAGTACCGTTTGATGGGCACTTCTGGTTCTGGCTCGATCAGTGCCAGCGTGGGAAGGGGTTTCTTTTCATCCACCGAAGTATCAGCTACCACAGGAGGCGGTGGTGGCGGAGGTGGTGGAACACCCAGCAGTGTATGTGGCACAACGAGAGGTAGCTGTTCCTGCGTTTTGACAATTGCGGTTGGTTTTTTGGCAGTACGGGAACCATCACTGTCCGATTCGTCCGATCGGCGTTTCGTCTTCGACGCCTGGGACCGATGTGCCGCCGGTGTCCTCGAACGTGATCGCGAACGTGATGAGGTAGATGAGGAGGAGGACGAGGAGGAGCGCGGCGGTGTTTTGTGGCGCCTCGTAGATGATGATGGACCACCACCACCAGCAGGATACCGACGCCTAGGGCTCCAGCGAGACGCCTTCGAGCGTGTGCGTGAGTGTGACCGGGATCGTGATCGTGAGCGTGACCGAGAATTCGTTTTCGAACGACGTCGATAGCGCGAGTACGTAGAGCGACCCGTACCCCGACCACCACTTCGCGATCGAGATCGTGAGCGACTTCTGCCGCCTGCGGTGCCGCGCAAACGCCTTCGACTTTTGCTACGGCTTCGATCCCGACTCCGGCTACGACTGCTGCTCGATGTTCGGCGGCGTCTTCGACTTCTGCCCCGACTGCGGCTACTTCGGCTACCGCTACTACTACGGCTACTTCTGCCACGACCTCCACTGGCTGCCACCCGTTGATACTGTACCGGTGGTTTTCGATCGCTTTCCTTCGATTGCTGTGTCTTAAGCTTCTCCAGATTTTGTTTCACTTTGTCCGCGTAACTTAGCGTGCTGCTCGTGCCTTCCTTACCGACACCGATAGTCCCGGCACGCAGCCGGGCTGCTTTTGACGTTCCCGCTATTCCACCAAGCGTAGTCATGTCTCTCGTGAATCCGAACGATATCTTCCCGTGCGGTTGCATCTCTTCCTCTCCACCGAACGAGGTAATATACGTTATCTTGCCCGAGTTCACCGGCGATGGGGACCGTGAGCTGTCGTTTGTTTCGACGAACGTGCGCGGTATTAGCTCTTCTTTTGCGGCATAGCTCGGGGGACTGAGCGGTCGTCCTGCAACCTTTCGCTCGCGTTGTGCCCGCCTCTCCCGGCGGCTCTTGCGCCCGCTAAACATTATCTTCTCCTGCTCTTCCTCCCGCGCCATCCGCAGCGCGTCCGCTTCGTCTGCATCTTTCGTTAGGAAGGAATAGAAGTCATTACTCTTCATGCCGTATTGACGACCGCAGCCGTTCAGTTCGTGCGCCTGATTTGTGCCGATCTTGTTAATATCGATCGACACATCCATATCGAGATCCGAGTCCGAATCATCCTTCATACACTCGTCGAACCGAGCTGCTGTCGGTCCGCTCGAGCTTGCTAGTGTTGCCGACGTTTCGGATGCTTTCTCGATTGCAGTTAGCGATTGTGCGAACGGGACGCTTGCCGTTCCCACACCACCGGAAAGAATGCCCGGTCCCGAACCACCCAGTACCGTTTCCGTCTCTTCATATGTATAGCCGATTGCTGCACCGGCGGACGATTTCTTTTTAGCCGCAGAGGCCGCTGCCTTCGTTTCCGCCTCTATCTGTGCATTTACACCGAACTGTTCCTCGAGGTAGAGCTGATGTAGATACTTTTCCTCCACAACGCCTACAAGTTGGAAATAAAATGATGTAAAATCGAACACCATTTGAAGGAAACACGCACGGTTCAACATTTTTCCCCGGCTCCGTTTGGATTCATAGTTACCCACCGAGAAATTCATTCTGTGCTAGCACACGGTAACGCTCATAGTTCATCGCTCGTTCATCCGTATCATCCACGTCGTGCTGGTCGGGCTGTTCCGGGTTGGTGCGCGGTACCGTCGGTATGTAATCCAGATGGGCACGCACATCGAATCGATCGATCAGATTATCCTTCTGTCCCTGCCATGGCATCCTACAAACGACATGGGAAGAAACCGGAAAAGCCAACCATAAAACAGACCGCCCTTTTGCAACCCAGTAGGAAAATTTTCTTTCCGCAACTCAATCCAAACCATCGTAAGGAAATGGGACGGGAAGTATCTGTTTCTATTCCCATTGTACAGACAATTACGGTGCAATTACGAAGCTATGCAAGTAGGGGAGAAGGTAAACAGGAAATCTATTGCTGTTTTACTGGATCGTCTCAGGAACCGGACAGCTTCGGAACCGGCTAGTTCATGGCGGGTGGAAGGGTGGAAGCATGAAAAGCATGTGAGAAATGCTGCGCGGATGGATAGTAGATAGAAAATAAAACCCCAAGGAGAACCACGGCTCCCTGTGCGCAATGAATATCACTTGCATGATTGCAGGATTCTCGGCAGCTGTCGCGACGCTTGCATCCAGGTGTATTTTGCATTTGCGCCCATGCACTTGAAGGAACTGTGTCGGGTCCGCTTTCTGTGTTGGGCCGACGGCGAATGAAAAAAAATACACACACACAAGGAAAATGAAAATTCAATTCGTACAAGGTCAACAAGGAAAACAAGGGGACCGCAACCGGTTCACCCTGATGCACTTACAATGCGTTCGTAGAAGTCCTGCCTCCGTTCGGCCCGCTTCCGATAATCGACCAGCATGCCCCGGATCTTTTTTTCCTGTTTGCGCGCTTCGTGCCACATCTTGATGGTCGGTAGCAATGTCTCGTTTTGTTAAGTAGAAACTACTAATATTAGTCTTCACCCGCCAACAAATCTAAAATCAATGTCGCTTTTCTTTTAAAAATTGGGCTTGTGGCATTTACATATTCACACTAATTCAATGCTTCCCAAGAGATCTTTTCTGATGTTGCTACCTTAATGAATTTCAGTAAAAGTTTTTCTTCGCCTTCTTAACACAAATCACTCTTTTGGCACACAATCAAATATCAGGACTTCGGCATTCGAACCCACTTTTCTTCAATATACGGCCGGCGTTTTGGCAAAAAACTTCGCCGGGCTCCCCTCTCCACGTTCAGCTCGCGTGCAGATGCCGGCTATACAAATCAGCCACTAGAACCTATGATTCATTGTTTCAGAAAATGCTTGCACTGCAATTGTAATCAACTGTACACTCTTTTCTTGATCACATTTTGACTCGATGCTGTGGAAGTGGCTGTATTTTAGCAAATAACCATCGCAAGATGCTGCGATGCGGCAAACCGAGTGTACATTTTTTGTTGTGCCCGTATCTTTGACATCAGTATTGACAGTTGCGGGAACGGATTCGTCTAAGCGATTGTAGCGCCGATGCGGATTCTAGCGGAACTGATTAAGTAATTTGAATAACTGACGTTATGTTATTCAACGGTTTTTTTCCTCGAGCTGAACGATGGATAAGAATAAACTGCAAACAAGTTCATTTAAAACATTCGCGGTTGCAAACGATACGATACGAGATAAAATAATCTAAACCGGCAGAGGACCTGTATGTTGCGTAGCCAACGATAAATATTAAGAAACTGGTTAAATCCAAAAAAACTTTCGAGGTAACAAATAATTTACGTCCCACGAGTTCAACACTCACACTAATCCAAAGGCGTGTAGGATAAAAACCAATATGTACTGTTAAATTGCTAGCATATATAACTAAATGTTGTTGATAATAGAACACCCATTTCCAATGCCATTTCTAATGAGACATCTACTTTTATTTGTTCTTTTATTTGTTTAAATAAAAAGCATACTGGAAAAAACAAACTTCAAAAAAAGTTAATTAAAAAAAATTGCATTAAGTTTTCCGTTTCTCTTTCGGCCATGTTAATATGATATCTGTTTTTTTTTATAAAATGTAAATCATGTTTTAAAATAAGAATTACAAACGAGTAGCTCTTTATTCGTTGTACAAAAATATCTTTAATATGTTTGAGTGTATATTAATGTAATGTATAAAAAATTATTTTATTTCACCAGGACTCAACACTTCTCCCAAATCACACTGAGTTTGAAAATTGGAGCTCAAAGAGGAGAAATCCGTCGTGCTCTCACTGGTTGCCATCTTTGCGGAAGAAGATCCTTGTGTTTTGGTATCGCCCACAAACGGCAAATCGAACGTGGAGGAGGAACACACTGTCAGTGCATCGAAATCTGTCTCATATTCGTTTTCAGAAATCATTGGGCTGCTACAGTCCCCTGTATACAAAACCGGCGATCTCCTGGATATGCTTTTCGAGGGTGACTGTAAAACCGAAAACAGACTCGAACTGCAACAACTCCTTTCGATTGTGGTGTTCTCTTGCAATGAGAGTAAAAATTTTTTTGCAGCTTTCTTCACGCTTTCATCTCTATCTGGCCGTTGTGAATGTGGCAAATCCGCACTTCCAAGCTCATATATCTTACGAATCGTGTTTGCATAGCGCGGATTGCGTTCGAATACGTTACGCTGAAATTTCTTGTGGTCATACGGAGGGGATGACATAGCGGGACGCAATGACGGTCGCTCCTCGAAAGTATTCTGACAACCAAAACATTCACACGACATTGACCTCTGAACGGGTGATGCTGGGCGCATTGAAATTAATTGTCGGGTGTAGGAGTTCGCTACTGTCGCGCTGCTTTTTACATTCTGAGTAATTTTTTCTACCTTTGAGCTTTCTTCGACAATCTTCCGCAAATTATCCTTAAGGGCATCGAGATTTTCTGCCAGCTCGTTGCTCATTTTCATATTCCGTGACTGCTCGTCAACGGCCGATTTCCAAATACGCAAGTTATCCAAAAACCGATTCGAAAACAGTCTTTTGGAAGATTGGTCTTGTTCGGATTCGGAAGTGTTCACCGCTGTATGACCTAATTCCTCCGGACTGCGAAGTGCTGGAATAGATGAGACTTCTAACAAACTGCGTTGGCACTGTATACTGGTGGGTAGTTTTTTCTTATGCTCAGCTTCTCGAGCTCCTGAGTCAGATGCTTCACTGGTGCAATCATCTTTCCAATTTAAAAGCATTCTTAGATCCTCCTCATCTTCCGTGCTGGAGCTGTTAGAATCTTCATTAAAAATGTCAAGCAACATCTCGGGACTTTTCTTCGCCGGTAGTTTTTTGCGCTTTATGTTGAAAAATGGGTCTAAATATTTGTTCGGTTTGTTGCTGAGTTTAGTCAGCTTGCAGACTTGTCTAGGGATACGTATCACAGGCAGTGCACGGGCCTCCTCTTCCGAACTTGTTGCTTCGGATTCCGAATTACTTGATTCGTTGTTGTTCGTATGCGTTGTGGGGTTTTCTACAGTTCCTACACATAATTTCGATAGCTCTGAAGCAATAACCGTTTCCAATTCTTCCTTGTCATCATCAACTTCTTCCTTCGGCATATCCGTGTTCAATGGTTTCGACGGTTGTACTTGCCTTAACTCAACGTATTTAACGTTATCATTTGGAAGTTTGTCACAAGATTTTTCCATTTCATCAACGATCCTAATACTCCCGGTTTGCTGTACCTTCAGATTTGCATCCCAACGTCCCTTGATAGACAAGCTCGGCAGGATGTGGCTAGTAAATGCAAGCGGCTCTGCAGCAGCGCTAACTGAATCCGAAGCATGTTCTTTTGGCGGTGGTTTTTCTATCATTTTCTTTTCACTTTTGTCTGTTTCTGGGACAGTGGATTTTTTTTCCCCATTTGCCCTCTCTAGAGCCGATGGAACAATGTCCTGTTCTTTAGATAGTTTCCCTTCATCAATTTGTTCTTGGGTAGCCTTCTTTACATCTTGCGATACATTTTCGGAGTTCTTAGGGACATCTTGATGTTTTTCTGACTGTAATTGTATAAAACGGTCAAACAACAACTTGAACTGTCCGTCGGAAAACGTTGGTCTACCCAAAGGCTTCCTAGACGTTGAAGCACGTGCAAGAGCTGGTGGAGTACGAATTTTAATAACTGGCTCACGACGCTGGTCTAGTGCTCGCGAACACTTTGTCGATAACGTAGCAGATCTAGCCAATGAATCCGCTACAATTGGCATATTGGTTCTCTTTGCGCGTTGAGAAACAAAGTTCACATTGATCCCTATACTACGTACCTCGGGCAACGTTTCTACGGCAACAGTGTTGTTCAGTGGTTCAGTTTGAATGCTTATTGAACCTGGTGTCATCTGTGCACGTTCCTGTGCCGGTTCATCGGTTAATACACAGGGAACATCCCTGGGGATGGCTTGTATCACCGTAACAGCGCTACGCCGTCTCTGCACGCACCCAGTGGTATTCTCCCGTTGTGGTACTTTTCCAACGACAATCGCTTGCTTCCAAGCCTTCGGAGTTGACACTTTCTTGTCGGATCGTCTTTCTGGTTCACACTGGATACCATGCTCATCGACCGTTACGAAAGATTTTCTTGTTTCACGAATAAACTTACGCGCGTAACTTATCAAATCGCTAATATCTTCCTTCCGGAGTACTTCCGCTTCATTCACACTCTCGTTCTCGACCGACCGTACCGTATCCGTGGCCTGTTTGCTAAGCCTATCAAGCTCCTCGTACAGTGCCTTAAAGCCCGAATGCATCTCCCTAACCGAGCAGTCGTCTGCGCTTTCGTCCTCTGTGAAGCTCTCGTCGTTTCGCATCCTGAACACTGACTGAAGCATATCCTGCTGCGGTCCATTATGCACAACGTAATTTTCCCACTCTATTTCTCCCTCTCTGTCTGCCAAACCGTTGCTAAGCTACGACCCAAACAACGTGCTAGAGTTATGCATGCCGATTTCTTGTATGTATTCAGGGCTGCAATAACGAAACAATAAAAAAATGCACAATCCAACCGCTAGTAGTTTGTTGAATGATTTTTATTGTAGACTTTTTTATATAATGTTTATTGGTTTCTCAATCGTTTCAATATAATGTTTCACTATTTACAAAAAAGACTGTCTGCCAGCTTCGCACTCAATTGTTAATTACTTTCTAGTGGCGTTTGGCTAAGAACGTCCCACCATCTACATAGTTTACAAGTTATCGCTTATTGCTAACGGTTTTAGATGCCAGTTTTGGATGTTGAGATGATGGAGCAGTATTATGTCTCCTACTGCATGTTTCGACTGCATTTTAACTGTCAAGGAATTGTTCGAGTTTAACCGTGTACCTATCGCAAGTACCTTAGGGAGAGTGTGGTGATCGCATGACAGCACCGGTCTCGCACCAAATACAGGAGATAATGGTAACAATCTATCAGGTTTGTTATCATTGTCATCGGACATCGGACTCGCTAATAAAGTTTAACGCACTCATCATGCAGTTTCAAATCGCGCATAAAGGGGTTCGTTACTTTGAATCATCCATGGAATGAATCGTGAAGATCGTCCACCAGCAAGTGTTCCCATAGGCGATCTTGTGTCCCCGTTTTGTTTTGCTTTACAAGTATGTACAAATATGGCGAGTGTTGTGTTCCAATGTGACGCACGGCAACGACGACGACCGGATCAATCTTCGATTTGGGGAAATCGTCGATTTGTGAACCAGAAGCGATAACGTTTTAATTTTCAATTCGCATCCGATACAATCGACAATCGCACCCTTCCGAAAAAAAGCGTCCGCTAGTGTGTCGTCACCTATGTCAGTTTTGCTTAATTAAATGTACAAATGGGAAAAACGAAACGAAACAACTTCCTCTTGCAACTATTTTGTTGTTGTTGTACGCACTCTTTTTCCAGGATTTCAATGTTAAGGGGGTCACTAATCTTGCTATAAGTTCTCTAGGCTCGGAAGGGAGAAACAGGATGATGTAGTAACAACGGACTGTGTAGAGATTTTCTCCTAAGGAAACAAGAAGGTAGTCGCTTCCCCTCGAGACGACTGCTACCTGTGTAGTGCCTTATGGTTCTGTGTATGTTTATAGTATGATTAACTCTGCAAATGTTCTCTCTCTCTCACACACACTCACTCTTCCCTATCGCTCATTGCTACTTTTTTATATTTAATTTGCTTGGCAAAAAACCTAACAATACGCAGACCGAACAAGTGGCATCATCATCCGTGGTTTTACCAGTGCCACCCCCCTTTCTTGCAATATTCGGTCCACTG
>KB681646.1:23808-41048 GCA_000349165.1 Anopheles christyi | reverse complement strand
TAGATTAAGCATATAATTTGGATGCCAATTTTTCCATTTTTCGGGACTTGTTTTAACTCTTAAATTTAGCTTTGCGTGTAAATATCTCAATTTCAAACCGCAAATGATAAAGAAAAATCTTAAACAACAAAAACAACAAAACAAAAAAAACAATCTGTTCACACATTTGTCGTATGCGAGTTAACCATATGGATTTACCACTTGTACAGTCTGATATCATTCATCAATCCGTATACGAGCTGGTACATTCGGAAGATCGCGAAGAGCTGCAGAAACAACTGCTGTGGAACTCCTTCCTTCCGGCTGATCTCTCCGGTATTCAACTGTCGGAAGCTCTGGTGCCGGAAAAAGATAAACTTTTGGAACGAAGCTTTACCGTGCGTTTTCGCTGTTTACTGGACAATACTTCCGGCTTTCTGGTTTGTATAGTTTTCTCTATTTTCATTAGGTTCAGTATGGTTTTGTTATATAATTCATTTTGATGTCCCACCTTGCAGCGATTAGATATACGTGGACGGGTGAAGATATTGCATGGACAGAATAAAAAGAACGAAGATCCACCACTTGCTCTGTTCGCATTTTGCACACCATTTGGGCCTCCCAGCTTGCTCGAGATTCCACCAAAGGAAAATATGTTCAAGTCAAAGCACAAACTAGACTTTTCGCTCGTTTCGATGGATCACAAGTATGTGTTAACAAATAACGAAATGCAAGCAAACAGAGCATTTAGAATATATTTTTTTTAATTTTCATATGCTTGCAGAGGAAAAAACACACTGGGATACTCTGATTCCGAGTTAGCAAACATGGGCGGATACGATTTGGTGCACTACGACGATTTGGCTTATGTGGCAAGCGCCCATCAGGAACGTGAGTATTGAAAGATCAGCCACAAAGATTGATTAGTTGATCTAAAACTAAATTGTTTGCTATCAATTCAGTTTTAAAAACAGGAGCGTCTGGAATGATCGCCTATCGTTATCAGAAGAAGGATGGTGCTTGGCAATGGCTGCAAACAAGCTCTAGGCTGGTGTATAAAAATTCCAAACCCGACTTTGTTATCTGCACTCATCGTCAGCTGATGGAGGAAGAAGGTCGAGATTTGCTCGGAAAACGTACGATGGATTTTAAAGTATGTTGAAGTAGTGATGGAACCAATTGATTTTGTTAAGTTTTATATGGAAAATTCACACTCCTTGAAATTGATCTGTGCCAATAGGTTAGCTATTTAGATGCTGGCATCTCTTCGACCTACTTCGAGTCGGAACAGCTAATAGTAAGCTCAAATAACAGCAGTGCACCGAGTTCACCGACGACATCTCAACAACGTGCCAACCGGCGGTATAAAACACAGCTGCGCGATTTTCTCTCCACCTGTCGCCACAAACGCAAGCTACCGAACCAATGTGCTGCCGAACAGGTATAAAGTAGACTAAATATATCTATTAAACATATTGCTACTTATATGCGAAAATTATCTCTTAAATAACAAGATAGAACGATGCAATTAACTATACTATAACTATAAACTATAACGAAATTGTTGTGTATTAAAAGATTAAGCAATGTAATTACCAAAAGAAGTCTCTTTTTGCTTTCGCGCGAAAAGGATCTTTGTATTAATATGTGTACAATCGTGCCTACACAAAAAGTGCATACACAAACAGTTATCAAATAAAAGTCTCTTGCTCTCTTACCTGTTTTATTCGTAGGTTTCGCCAAGTGTGTCCGTAGTGGATTACATACCTGGTGGACCGCCAGGCACGGCGGCTGCGGCTGCTGCCGTGGCTGCAGCTGCCTACTCGAACAGCATCAATAGCGTGTATTCGCCGGCAGCACACTTTCCCGGCACTGCACCGGACAACGTGTACATGACCGGTCCGGTTCATTCGTCGAATTTTTACCCGATGCCCGATAATCTTTTCCACCAGTATCGGCTGCAAGGTGTAAGTGGCTACTATCCCGAGTATCATACCAGCACTAGTGCATCCACCTTTGTTCCTACTAACGGGCTTATTCCGTACGACAGTTATGGAATCACTAAAGAGGACACCATGCGATGGCATGAGGGGACAAAGAGCTACGGTGCTGCCGGCGAGTCAGGCCAATCGCACCCGACCAGTGCCGAATCGTCGCAACAACCGGATGCACCTAGTGGATGTGCCACTGGCGAAGCCACCTATCTGGTTAGTGGCTTCGCATCTGCACCCGGTACCGATCCTCGATCCCCTCATGTCCCCAAGGGCTCGTGCCACCAGACTGGCAAAAGTGTTTCCCCCCACTCATCCGAGGAGCTGGTCGATCCTTGCTGTACCGTGGATGGTAACGCCACACCGACCAAAGATTCACTCGATCGTCACGCGCACCAAAGCAGCCAGACGCATCATGGGCCGCACAACACACAACAACACCACCACCATCCCGGTACTCACCATCAATCCTCTCACCATAATGCTCATCACCATCATCAACATCATCATGCTGTGCAGCATCTACAGGATCTACATCAACATCTACATCCCCACACGCATCCTCATTCCCATCCCGCTCATCGCCATCGGAACGGTGATGGGTCAGAGGATCACAAAATGGGCAGCGTCAAATCACCGGCCGCTTCCTCGTCGCCTATCCGCCACAACGAGCCACAGCGCCAGACCGTTCTGATGTGGGGTACGTCTTACAATAACAGTACGATCAGTGGCAACGGTGATCCTCACACTAGCAGTAGCAATGGTTCGCCGTCTTACGATTACATTGACTCTGCGGGTAACTTTAATATAGTTAACCTGCCAAAACCCGGCTCCGTGGGAAACGCTATTAGTACTAATGAGCTGAATAATACTGTTAGTTCTATCAACTCGAGCACCACTACGAACCCATCTACTAACGCTAATCCCAACCAAACCCATCCGATCCCTTGCGAGCCACCGCTACAGTCGTCTGGTGAGACGATCCTGGAGCCAGCAATCGATAACGTTTCACGCACGATTGCAAAACCTATCACGTCACACGTAGCACTTACAAAACCGAAACAACTGCAGCAACCTATCGATTCCAACGGTGGCAACAACAACACTTACAGTGGTAAACAGCAGCCAAAAGTCTATGCTAACCATTCTGCTAACCAACCTCCACCAACACCACAATCAGCAACGCCTCAACAACAGGCGGAGTCACTTGTGGATGGAACGACGGTCGTTCCAATGGGCTCGACCAATAACATGACCACTGCTTCCGCGGATACTAAATGGTATTGCACTGATGATGCATAACACACTCACAGTTGCGCAGTAGTTCGTAGTACTAATCGTATCGTTTCGCCACTAATGCATGCAGCCCGTCCAACTAACCATACTGGCGTTGCTCCTTCAAGTTGTGTAATGTGCGATTCCGATCTGGCTAACACTGGTACAATGAGCTTCATTGCACATCCTATCCTAAAATAAAACTGTTCGCTCATTTGCAGCAGTGGAAGCAAATGCTGTTCTAAGAGGCTTTTCTAAGGTACGATAAACTCCTGAGACTGTTGTCTGTGGTGTTATAGCTGTACTGTAGCTAGTGTTGAAGAAGTATCGTTATGGTAGCTTTTTGTATTGTATTAAATGAACATTACATCAATGGTCTAATCAGTAGGACATTTTTTGAAGCATTTTTTTCGTCAGAACTAATTATTTATTTGCCATCATTGGCAAAGACTTTTGTCTTGTTTATGGTCTCTATTTGAATTTTTGAGTTAAAGAATTGCATCGATTCGGTCTGCGTTAAGTCGTTGAAGTATACTACTACTACTGTCCAAATATAGTATTGCTAGACCAATAAAAACAGACTCCATTGATAATATTGGTTATCCAATTTTCTTAACATATTTTTGAACAAATATGGATTTTGATAATCCCACAGTTTGGGTCCCTTTTCATGAGCATCTTTTCAAAATCAAAATAAAGCATATCGCACTATTTAAAGATTTAAAAGAATGTTTACATTACTTTCTTCAGATAAAAAAAACGGACAAAAGATTTTAAGTGAAAATCAACTATTTGGTAAGAAACGGTTTGACACGATTAGCGCCACATCACCCGAATTCGGGTGAAGCCTAGGGTTACCGCCTGGCCGTATCACCCAAATATGGGTGATGAAGTATCGGTTTTTCATATAATGCAAATCCAGAAGCCCCACGGTTACCCAAGCGATTTTTGACACGGCGTTGAACGTGTTAACACTTTGTTGACGGGCGATTTTTATCTACAACGTGCTGGTATCACCGCATGCTTTTCTATCTAGACAATCTATAGGCGCTTCAGCTGAGAGAGGACGGACATGTCCAGTGTTTATAGTGTTTCAACAAAGTGTTTAGAGATAAATCTTGACAAGCGACAACATACCTCTTGATAGAACTTGATAGAACTGGTACTGTAATGATGAATGAAACTGTCTATCATAACATCTTAAGTATAATTGTTATGATGACAATTTCTCCAATAAGCTGTTATACAACAAACAGCTTTAAAAATAATGTACGACTTCTCAAACGATTGACGAAAAAGGCCCCAATGACTTTTAAATATAACTTATAATTTTTGAAATTTTTTAATTTGTGTGCTCGAACATTTGATTTTGTTTTTTTTTATGTTACAGAAATGTACTAGATTTATCAGTATAGTAATAACCTTTTTTTGTAGGTGATGCCCGAAACAAACGATACACTGATCGTACCGAACCATTCGATGTTACCAAACGCGAGCGACCAAAATTGCATTGCTGACTTTCATCGAGATTCAACTACGTGGACATGGAGATTGTGCTTATGAAAAGTTCTCGACATATTTTAATCGAATGCAATTGGATATATCATTCTTAGCAACGCACATCATCTACATGAACTGCACGCAATTAATTATAATGTAAAGGGCATGCAGGGTCGGTTCAAGACAGAGAAAAAATATCCTAACAACTGTTCGTATTGTTTGTAACAATATGTAGATGACAATGGTTTCACTCGATATAACACGCTTATAAAAATGGCCTCCTATTACAGATATTTAAATTCTGCTCTTCTATCTCCAGGTCCTCAAAACCTTGAGCATTTGAATCAAACGTGAACAGTTTACACATGCTATAAAATCACATAAAAGCGTCCCTTAATATTTGGACCGTTCAAATAAGCTTGAAAAGGAGGAGCAGAACAGTCATACAATAAATGAGTTTAAACTATGAACATTCTTAAGTGTTTGGTATCAATAAATACTAATTTAACTATTGTGATCAAGTGTAACTATTTATAATCAACCGCTTTTATCAATAATCAACAATATCAAGACACGGGAATAATTATTTATAATAAAACGCTCCCCTTCTCTTAAACATACCCAAAATCTTCTTTTTAGAAAAAATTGAGAACTGTTAGTGCTGAAGGTTGGTAGAGACATTTACCATTTTATTCTCTGCGGTATTCTTAACCCTTGACTGACGTCGGCACAATTGTACCATAAAACAGGGGAGGCGATATCTTAGTTTTGTCAAAATCAATATCAATACACACACTTTCTAACTTAAAATTGAACCCTAAAAACACTCCTTATATTGAAAACGTATGCCTTATGATATCAATTCTTCCCATTTCATTGCTTATATAGGATAATTCTATAATAGAACGTCATTACATAGGTTTGCCAACTCTGACTTACTGTAAGAGAAAGTGTTTTTTTGTATTCAAACTTTAAGGCGCAAGCGCAATAATTGGCAAAAAGCTCCTGCTGCTAACACAACAGACCTTCCCTTCCTACATGCTTCCATTATTTTCCTTCATGATGGGAACTTTGATAATTAGCCTTTTGGCTAAAACGTCACAGGAGAAAGCGGATCTGTTTGACCACCAACAGGTAGAGTAAAAACAACTAAAATGAAACAAATAAAAATCTTTGTGACCCAGGGTTTAGACTAATTTAACTGAAGCCCCAAGAAATGCAATCACGTCCAGAAGCTTCGTTTCATGTATCCCAAGGACGAAGAAAGTATAGCACCCACCTGGACAACTTCGGACGTTCGTAGCGCTGTCGCGAATCGCGTTGGCGTACAGTCGTGCCACTCGTTTGCGTGGGGTTTTTCCACTGACATTTTCCTTTTTCATTGCAAGAATGTTCTAGCTTCGTGTAGCCACACCAACATTGAAACACGAAACGAAAATTGTTCGGGGACACGAAAACGTATGGGGCACGAGCGTCCTTCGTTCAATGAATAGTTTACAGCGTTACAGTGCTTTCGTTGCCCGTTGTGATTGGAGGCTGTTTAAATAGTTTAGATGTTTAGTTAAAAATTTGCGTAGTATCTCATTGCTTTACGCGTAGCAACGACACAAAAAGGTAGCAAGGTTTCCATTTTCAGGTATCGCGGGCATTCCCCAAAAAACCCGCCCAACCTCTCTTTCTGGCAGCGGGGCTACATTTTCTACAGTGCTTTGTGGGAAGTGTTTCTTTGTGCGCAACGGACAGATACTACAGCACTGCGACCAAAAGTTCTGTAACTAAAATACACAAGTTTGGGATAACTTCTCCTACCAGAGGGCCCCACATCGATCATGACTCCTACAAGCTGGTTGTGGTTTGGAAACATGATTTTTGTGTCCTTCCCATTGGCAATTTTGGGAATCGATCTCAGTAGACTCTACGGTCATATGCCAGCTGTTTCCAAACGCAATGGTAAGTGTGTAAACCATGTTGAAAAAAGGGCGTCTACCTCAAATGCTATCGTGTAAAATGCTAGATGAAGCAATTGTTGATTTGTTATTTGTTCCCTTTTTCCCTTGGCCAGAGGCTTGTCATCCTTATGAGCCATTCAAGTGCCCGGGCGATGGGAATTGTATTTCCATACAGTACCTTTGCGATGGTGCGCCCGACTGCTCCGATGGTTACGACGAAGATATGCGTCTTTGTACAGCGGGTAAGCAAATGCAATGTTAGCCTACTACTACACCTGATAATACTTCTGCGGGTATTGTGTAGCATGTACTAACTCTGAGCACCTTTTACAGCAAAGCGTCCACCAGTAGAGGAAACAGCATCATTCTTACAAAGCTTGCTAGCATCACACGGTCCTAACTATCTGGAAAAGTTGTTCGGAAGTAAAGCACGTGATGCATTAGCACCACTCGGTGGTGTAGAAAAAGTGGCCATAGCTCTTAGTGAATCGCAAACGATCGAAGATTTTGGAGCAGCTCTGCATTTGATGAGGTGAGTACATAAAAAGGTAACATTCATAAAGAATGAGAGGGATCATGTTTATGATTTAATGACTCTGAATGTGTAGGGATGGTTTTAATTTATGAGGCTAATACTTTGACTAAAAAGATTAAATGATCAATTTGCTTATGTTTCCAGGTCTGACCTCGAGCATTTACGATCTGTTTTCATGGCAGTAGAGAACGGCGATTTGGGCATGTTAAAATCGATCGGTATCAAAGATTCAGAGTTGGGCGATGTAAAATTTTTCCTAGAGAAACTCGTCAACACTGGCTTTTTAGACTGAGTATCGTCCGAGCTGCCGTATAGCAGTAGCTTCTATTATTTACTACCACTAACACCGCAGATTTATTCTTATTTAGGCTCACCCGAAGGTTTCAGCTATTAAGAAACCGTAAATCTCTTATCCACTGTTACCTGTCAGTGATGCATATGCCGTATGTTACCGGTGAACCTTCGTATGACGATCGTGCGAAAAAAAAGAAAAAAATATTTCATACCATCTGGACAATCGCTCGTTACACTTCCGTAAAAAGTAAAGTAGAGCCTGCCGTAACGATTTTTAATTTGGAGAATGAGCATTCGAACAAATATCAATTGGGGTTGACTGCAGTTTGACACAAACATAATAACATAAAAAAGCGATTATTCATTGCAGAAGCAGCATTACAGCCAATTGAAAAATCCTGACACAAATCATGATCCAATACTACAATCGTCACCCAAGCCTCTACTAGTGTGTGCTTGATTCGATTTTCGCTTCAATGAAGCATATATTGTTGTAGCATACAAAAATGTTAAGCTAACGAACAGATTGCAT
Source organism: Anopheles christyi (assembly GCA_000349165.1). Taxonomy (NCBI): domain Eukaryota; kingdom Metazoa; phylum Arthropoda; class Insecta; order Diptera; family Culicidae; genus Anopheles; species Anopheles christyi. The sequence goes on along the minus strand of KB681646.1, from coordinate 32,993 downwards.
CACGATGCATAAAATCTTCTCAAAGAGGAAAGAAAAAATAATGATTACGGAAGTAAACAACCATCCAAGAAGGTTGTTAATGTCAGTAGCACAAAGAAAAACAAAGAGATAATACTATCATTGGTAACTAACGGTATCAATCACGTCCATTAGCTTCTTTAAGAAATATTGTCCTTAATACAAATAAGTTCTTCAATTTGGTTTTTAATTCTTATACATCTCGAGCTACTCGAGTGTGTCGAACGTGTTATAAAGGGATGAAAACAGGATAAATTCCTGAGATCAAGTGCAATCGATCAGAGTTAGAGAAGATAATAGTACAGAAACTTCAATACATATCATTATATTTATAAAACCCGTACATGCTTATACATTATACACGTATACACTAAATCGAATTGATCACACTAGTGTGTGTGTGTGTGTGTGTCAGTGTGCAAATTATCTTATCATCTCATCATATGATCTTACGAGAAATGCACACACATACAAAAATCAAAACATATCAACCAACGATGATACGGACGGATGGATGTACCTTATGTGTCGCGTTTTGCGAATACTATAGACTGGCGTTGTAACCAGTGAGATAGGGAGGATATCGTGGTGTCGCCATACATATTGTTGTTGGCAGATAGGAAAAGCAGGGACAAAGGATTACAGAAATTTGCAGTGAGAGACAACGCGGAAGACAATTCATGGACAAACTAATGTTTAAAGCAAACCCGAAGACATATCAATTTTTTATGAAGCCCAGGAATCCCTTGCCCCCCCCCTTCCCCTCTTCTTCACTACCGAGTTGTTATAGAGAACTGATTTTTGGAGAAAATGTATTGCTCTACAATTTTTACACTTCTCATCTAATTCACGTGCATGTTCTGCAGTAGCTCACATAAAACCACACACCACAATGTAATTCACAAATGTAGTTTACTCACTCGCAAGCTACATACAGAGCTGCTATCGTTGGCCCCACCATCACTTTCGTCCTATATCAACACAATATAAAACAGATATGATGTATGTAAAATGTAACAATCATTGATTATATCCAGGTACAAGTACTTGATGCTGTGGATTAGTTTGATGCTGATATAAGAGCACATACAGCAAATACCAGCAAGACGAAGAACAAAACGTACATACAACATGCGAAACATGCTAGACTCAGCATAGAAAACGAACGAAAATATATCCAAACCGGTATCTTGTGTCAACTTACTGTCTATAATGTGTTTTAATAACTGGTTTTTTATTTCAGGGATAAGGAAAAAGTCGCACTATTTGGTTTAATTGTTTATTAATCGTTTATTTAGTTTTGTATGTATTATTTTCTCCAACAACTATCTTGCATGGATAATTGGTTCCATACCGTTGCACTGCTACTTGTTTTGTATTTAGAAGCAATTTAAACGTGCCATATTTTATGTGTTTACCTTATATCCATCGCGACTAGGCATCAAGCAACGTCAATTCGTTTACAACGGCTGTGCACTCTTGGACTCGCATTGGACTTTCATTTTGAATTGAATAATAGATTGTTGATGCGTATCAGAAATTAAATAAATTTTCTAGTTCTACTAATAACGTTATTTTTGCTGTTGATGATATTTTTGATAGTACGGACGTTATCATATATTTTTTTGTTTCCCTGTCATGTTCGTGTCGTTAATTTGTAATAGGTAATAGAGTTATACTTGGGCCCTTTTCAAACAATAGCTTAAAAAACGCACTCGTTCTGTACTGATATCGCCGTTAATTTCGAATACTACTGAATTGGTCAAACTTGCTATAGAAAACGTTTTTGCCATAGTGCAATGGTACATGTAATGAGAAAGTAATGCATTTATTGTTTTTAAATGTCATAAGAATATTTAACTACTGCCTGGTTTGGATGATTTTATAACGATACTTCTACATAGAATGATGGCATTACTGTAGGTTTATTTATATATCGCTAATTTCGAGAGGATATTGATTTGGTGTATTCGGTTTGTGTCCGCATTTGATAAGAAATGGGAAGATATGCCTATGCAAATGTCAGGTTGATATCAACTGTCTTTTGTAGTACGAAATTTAACGAAACGCCGCTGTGTCTTATGGATTTGTTTTCTGTAAAATGTGGGATAATTTTACATCATGTTTTCTTAGACTCCATGTAATTGAGAGCGTGTATTGTTTAGTTATCCCATTTCATTCTTCTATTTTCGCTTTTAACTGCTCAGACATTTACGGTATTTTCCTGCTATTATTGTGTCTTTGATATGTATAGTATGTTCCATAAATGAACGACCAAGTACAAAATTCGTTGAACAAAGTAAAATGTCTGCTCGCTACACTGCTCTTTTAAACGCATGGCATAAGTAATGCTTGTCAGTATATTCCACATCGAAACACGTGCATCTTTCTAACAACCTACGTATTTGCATACAAAGATTATCTCTAAACAGACGCACCTCTTTCGTACCTCTTTCGATGCTTTTTCGACCTCTTTTCAGCTTTCGATGTTTATTTCTTGCATATTTGCCTGCATTTGTCTGTTTGAAAACATTTATGTGCGAATTGTGGTATATTTTCATTAATACTTTCAGACCAGTTGATGGTTACTGTTATATTCACAATAAACAGAATATTTCTACGAACAACAATTTTATATGTTTTATGAAAATCGCAACATAAAAACATGCTACGTTCGAATCAATTGCAAAAAATATATTTAAATTTCTTGCCTTTTTGAATATTTTTTAAACTGCCTTTTCAAAGCAGTTTGACATATATATATATATATAATGCCATCATAATATATATTAAGATATTTAGACTGCGTTTAAACAATTTCATCCTCTTCACATAAAATAACTAGTCACATAAAATTTAAAAAGCAATAAGAACCGATACAGTTGAATGAGAAGACCCCAGTCTATAAATTTTTGATTTTGTTCAATAAAATTAACACTGAATTATGATTTCTTGCCCTTGTCACATGTCAGAATATAAAATATACATATACATAAACATATGTTATCAAAAATAAAAAATTCAAATCAAGCATCCCTTTGTTAATTTTGCCGATAATGTAATCTTGAGCTCAGGGAAAGCAGCGCATTGCAAATGAATGAAAAACATATGACCATTTCTTGTGCTTATTTGTTTTGCCTTGTTGCGAGTAATAACATTATGCCTCATATGATATGAATGGTTATTTAGCTGAAGGTATGTTATGTTATGTGGTTTCATTTAACTTATTTGTTTGTATGCATACTATTCGTATCTTCTATATATTGTTGTATAATAGATTATGTGCGTAGCAATGATAGATATCTTAATTGGATCAATAATAATATAATTATATATGTGAAACACGAACATCGCTATCGAGTGTAAAATCGGCAATTTGAACAATTTGTGATCCCAAACTACGCGTATTTATTACTAGAAGTAAGCTATTCAATTCAAAAGACTCTAGTTCTTTGATGATGATACGTTAAGGATATGCATGACTATGTTTCTCTGGAGGATAACGATCGAGCTACAGAATGGGTAATGATTATCGGTTTCATTATCTATCTTTTAGCGATTGTCGCTATCACTTCTACCTTATTGTTTATTGCAGTCCAACGTTTGTGCTATCGTTTTGCATATCATCTTTTGACTCCGTCGTCATGATGTGCACCAATTCCTCCACAGCTTTATTGAGGTCGTCTGGTTGGGGTGAGAATCACAAAAAATCGAGATAAAATAAGAATTAATACAACATTTATTAATCAAGAATTAGGAATATGAAAACTTAAATATGTTCCTCAATAAGTTGCAATAACAGCAAACATGCAAAGCATTGCTACGTGATAAATGTAAAATTTGATAATATAAGTATTTGTATTTACTGTATTCTTCCTGCAGGAGTTATGGGGCCATTACGTCGGAATAAGTTGCAAGTAGGTTATTGCATAAGATGAGAAGCCATCAACCGATTTGTTATAAGTTTAATATGTAATGCAGCATGAAAAAATAAACAACCAAAAGACCACAGAAAGAGTGTGGTAGGTTAGTTAGTTAGAAAGCGTTGAAACAACTTTTTATTTCAATTGAGCAATGAATTGAATTGAATTTAATGCTATCTGGTAACTGCACACTTACCCGCCATATGCAACAAACTCGAATGGGGTGGTGGAGGAGGTCGCTCATCCATAGTATATTCGGATGACATGATATTACCATTCCCACCTCCAGTAGATCCTGCAGTTTTATTCGCTGAAAAAGCGTTAGTGACAGCAGCTACTCCGGCACCCGTTTTATCATATGCATCCACGCTGTATTGCTCACGTTGTCTCAAATCGTCACCAGCCATTGATAAGTATCCATTTATGCTACCTCCTCCCACGGCGCCATAAAATGATGTTGGTTTTTGAGATGGCTCCGAAGCTGCAAATGCAAGAATAACATTATGCATGCAAATTTATTTCAATTAGCGTTTAAATTAATACAACACATTACTTACACATCTTTTGATCATAATGCCCATTGTGTTGCATTTTTGCCGGTGAATCGGTATTCAGTTGTGATGCTGTGACGGACCGAGTTTGCAGCGTTTGAGGTTTGGGAATAGTTGGCTAATATACGAAAAAAGAAAACACAACCATTACATTAGCGACGGGGAATGAATTTCAAAGTTAATAATTATTTCATTTTTTTGCTATCAACAATTGGAAAAGGTAGGTTAATGTTCACCTCATGTAACAGTTGTCGAAGACGTTGTAATTGTGCCTCAAGCTGTTTGTTATGATCTTCTAATATTTGCATCCTTGCTTCCAATCGGCCTTTGTGTTGTCTGAGCAGTTTTGCTTCAGTAACCATATCCTAAACGACGTGATAAAATAAAAAAAAAATCATTTAATTTCTGTCATTGACACATTTTCCCTTTTTGACGGTTATTTACCGATCCACCAGTTGATGATGTGTTCATAGAGGAAACAATTGTATTTGATGTGGAAGTAGGAGTTTTATATCCTTCGTCCGGGGTAGTGATGGGTGTGCTTGTTTTCTTTGCCTTTAGTTTCTCATACTCGGCCTGTAAATTCGCATTTTCTTCTTCCAACTCCTTGATCATCGTTTCCAATTCTTCGCGCTGTTCTGCTTCCATTGCAGCCATCACTTGAACTGGAGATTTGGGACCACTGTTCCCCGTACTGTTTCCAGCAGCATTTGCAGCTGGTAACGATTGACAGTACTGCGCAATCAGCTGATGCTCGTCATCACTATCCGGTGTAGAATTGGATCTTGTTCCACACTCAACCTGCGCTAATCGAGAAGCGTACATCTCCAATCGTGAGTGCATATCATTTTGTAGTGTATGGGTTCCGTGTTGCGGGCTTGGTATAGGACTTTCCAAAGCGTCTCCTTCTAACACACTTTGAACAGGAAGGTAACCAACTCGGGGATGTTTCTTAAAATACTTCCTGCTCTTAAACTTGTTCCGTAATGCCCTTGTAAAATCCCTTACGTCTTCCGTCGATGTGGCCTACAAAAGAACACAATTCACACATAATGAGGCATTAGCAAATTGTACACACATTCTGAAACGCATTAAAATCATTGTGTAGTAGCATTATTGGAATCAGTTAAGTTTTTGAGGCGGACGGTTCTTGTGTTAAATTAAAAATGTAAAGCAAACTCAATCCGCTTGCATCACAACATAACATGATTAAATTATGTACTTACCGTCGTGCAGTATTCATGCATAGGATGACTCAGCTTATGGTTCTTAGTGCTGCGACCAGTAAAGAAACATTTTTGGCACATATCAAAATTGAAACATTTTAAGCAACGGTACCGAAAGCCTTCTATGGGGTACTCCTTGCAAATGTTACATTTTGCTTGATGTTTTGCAGTTTCAGCTGCAACTAGTCTATGTAGCACAGGAAGCCATACAATGCTCTGCGGTTCATGTTGTAGCCAGCTGAGAAAATGCTGCGCCTCGATTGCTGTTTCCGACGGCTCCCCACTTTGATTAACACCACCTGCGAGTTCGAAACATGAACGAACGGAAGGTTCAATATTTGATCCGCCGAATGCAGCAACTTCTCCCAATTGACGTGGCACTTGTATGCAATCGTGCAACAAAAGCCCCATTTTTCGTTGATCCACCTTCTTTTCGAGGTCAGCAATCAATCGGAAAAGGTAACGGTATTTTTCCTCCAGATGACCACGACACAATAAAATCAAACCAACCTGCAAAACAAACAGACATGGTTTGCTAACGTTAAGTAAAAAGTAAATCTCCCAATGGCTTATTTTTTTCATTCTTTCAATATTTCAATCACTTTCATCTGAAATACAATTTTAATAGTCTATTAATTTGTATCTTACCTTGAAGCTGAGTACCCGTATTTGTCCTGTTCGCTGAGAATCATACACATTGAGAATCCAATTGATAGCTAAGTCTAGCATGATTGCTCGATCGATTGGTTCGAGCGAAGTGTACAATGAATTTAAAATCGTTGTCATATCGGGGATATCAATTAGCTTGTCATTCTGTGCTCGTAACCCATATCGGTCAAATACTTCAATCGCAACACTCATATTCAAACGGTCAAAAGCTAAGACGGAAATGTAAATTGAAATTGTTTTTTTAAAGGGCAAACATGTCTTTTGCCGCGTCCTTACCAAGCCTTTTCTGAACAGTGCGAAGCTTCAGTGCAGTACGGTATGCAGAAAATCGAACTTCGTTCAAATCAGCCAATGATTTCATCAGTTCTATCATTTCTGGATGATCCCAATGTGTGCTTTCACGTTCATGACTGTCGAATATTATAATACCATTAGTAGCAGCAATTAATTCGCCAAAAGACAAAACATACTTGATATAATAAGGCACATTGGCAGGTGTGACTGCACGTTCCCAGGGTATTTGGACGCTTTTCTCTAAATTTGGAACATTCGAAGCCCCAGCGGCAATGTGGAGAGGCTTTGAAAATTTTCCACCCTCCTCATGGTGACTTCCAATCATCCCGTCTTCTGCTGATGTTTGCATGCTTTGCTGCAGTATCTTAAAACGCTCTTCCACAGCAATGTGCAAAAGTTTCATCCTGTTTGTTAGAAATAATACGTTTTAGTGAATACTTAGTAAATATATTTTTCTATAGATATACGACTCACCGTGTATTGATGTCCTCCAGTTTTGCCAAGTAGGGGCTCGGAACAATTACCCGACAGGATGAGAAAAAATTTTGTTGTTCGTTACAGTCATCCAGTAGCGCATTGGCTGTAGTCAACTTGTCTTTTAAGCGTTGCAAATGTTGTATCTCTTCTGTAGTATCCGATCCAGGAGCTGGGGTTGTCCATGAATGAGTAATTGTCTCAGCTGATGCTACTCTTGAGCTCAAATCTTCGAGAATTTTTTGGAACTGTCGCATTTTCTGAGAAAATTTGTATTTAAAAACTTATTTAACATTATATCGATAATAGCTTTTAAATCAATTACCGTTATGTTTTCGTCCAAACGATGCTTCCATTTGTCACACCTTTCAATTAACAAACTCCATTGTTCCGAAAGTTTATTGACTTCCCTGCGTATGCTTCTACCGAGGATTCGGTTTTGTTCTTCGGTAGAAATGTACATTGTTTCGTCGATTACTGTGAAATGCAATAAAACTAGTGGTTGATCATCACTGTTATGGATTTTCAGTTCATCGCGTACCTTCAGAATCACTGGTATCAGAGAGTGGTGACTCATTTGATATGTATTGTCTTCCATTCAGTAGATTATTTTCAATGATTGACCGTTTATCGTCAAGCTGTCGGCGAAACGCTTTATGTTCGTCTAACTGCATTTGCAAACTATTGGAATCGCCATTGATTGAGCCGAACCCGATTGAGGTGAGTTCGGTATTTTTTCGAATCACCCACTCGGTAAGTTCACGCGACGAAAGCAGTAATGCATTCCAGTGATCTGAGTTGGACTCAAGCCGATTTCTGATGGCAGCGCTGCGCGAATTGAGGTGATTCCAGCGTTGATTCATTTCATCCAGCTTGTGCTGTAACATTACAGCATCCTCCTGGGAAGTAAGGGAGCGCAGCAACTTACGTCCAGTATTATCCAACCCTTCGTATACCTTACGGTTTGCGTCGATTTCAGATTGCAAATCCTGCATGGATCAAGAGAGAGAGATAGGGGAAAACATGATCACAATACAGGAGTCAGCGTCAGTTGTGTATCTTCACTGTACCATTCCCTATTTAGGTAAAAAATACCTTCCACGATCGTCACCGCACATACACCTAGAATGATTAAAAGCTGCAACAAGATCGCTTATAGACGACTCTGCGCATGTGCATGTTCTACAAACTAGAGTACGGGATAAAGCCTGTGCGTGCAATACGATATGCAAAAGTACCAACACCCACTTCAAGTAGCGTTCGGGGTTGTATTTCAACGATCTTTAATCGTCTTTACCCTTATCCCTATAACCTAAAGCGAAGAATTCCTTATTCACTGATTTTTACAGGTTACAATTTTACAGGTCACAATTTTACTTCAAACACTGCTTAAAATGTATATTTTCCCAGTTTTTGCTCCCGTTTTGTTGACAAAACTGGGTATACTTCACAATTGTACTTGATTCATTCCCATGCAGCAAAATCTTATTGGATTTGTACCGACTTTCAATCATACGTCAGCTGGATGCCGCAAGCCAGAACAAAATTTGACATATTATGGTCTGCTCTATCAAATACTGTTTGCCACCGCACAAAAAGGAGATAAAACATATTTTCACATACAGTAGAGCGCCGTTTATCCGGGTACCTTTTATCCGTGCTGTTAAGAAATGACAGCTCCATAATAAATATATGAGCTCTTAATACGTTTATACTCGTTACCGACGATGATTTTATAACTGAAAAAAAACATATCTATTGATAGACTGCCACAGATTCAGTTACAGCGATAATTTGCCTTAAGAAAACTAATATTTTCTGCATAATGCAAAATGGTCAAGTCCAAACCAAATGTACGGACTTTTTTTTAATAAAAACTACAACTCTTCTTATTCTTCTTCTTTCTTTCTGGAGCAGATTGTAATCTTCTATGTTTATTAAAGCTTAAGCTTCATATAATCATAATCAAAGATGTACCGCTCTGTTAGGTTTTCGACTATTCTAGTCATATACCTCTACTACAACTCTTG
>KB681646.1:0-21599 GCA_000349165.1 Anopheles christyi | reverse complement strand
TGAACCTGTTATCCGTGTTGTTCGTATATCCGGCCACCATCAAATCCCGGCACGGCCGGATAAACGGCGCTCCACTGTATTATCATATTCATAAATGCACATATAAACATATTCACTCGAAAGCTTTTGTTTGGAGCGCTACATATAAAATGACAACTATAATAACATCATCATTCCATAACTTCTTAAAAAAAACACGACTGCTTGTAGTGATCGGAATAATGGCAAGGATGATCAATCTGATGATAAGACGAAATTGTTTGATCGAGAAACAACTCCTCTGTGCAGGTTTGTGTCTTGGCTTTTCGTTTGATATGTAGCATTCAGGTTTTGGTTTTAACAATTTTTTTATTCAAACAACGTATTTCATCATTACCCCCCTTACGTATGATTAGATTAGGCTAATGAAAAAAGGCTCATAAAAAAACCATTCAACAGCAACAACCTCTTATGATATTTGTATATTACAGTGTGTTGTGGACAGTCGTGCCCACCCCTGGACTCACCGTGGCAGCTGGGCTCACCGTGGCAGTATTCGCATGCCTGTTGAGCAGAGCTCCCGGTAAGGCGCTCGGTACGGCTGGCCGTACTTTATAGTTAAAATGTGTTATTGATGTGTTTTTGTGATTGTTTTTAAGAAAGCAGCAAACACAATACTCTGCAAGGTGAAATAGTTTAAAGAGAAATGTAGATGTTGTGTTTACCTTTAAGCAATGAGGATTCCTTTCTGCTTCGGATTCAGTATTTTCACACAACGATTCGGCTTCACTGAGCCATCCAAGGAACTGTGGAAAAAGTTTAAATTTTCAAAGATCAATTTTGATTTAACCCAAACGTAAGAAATAAAATTAAACTTTTATATTTCAAGTTAAATAATTACGAAACGATCTCCTACCTGTTCAAATGTACGATCAAATGTTTGCAATGAATGTATGGCAGCATGAAGCTGTTTTCCTCTCGATATAATGGAATTATTTAAGTTATTGTACCTAATCAGAAGTTATACATTTAGATTTGTATGAGTTCAAAATTGCCAACATTATTTACGCACATACTGCTCAAATACTTCCACCCACCTCAGGTTGATTGATTCTGTCATTCGCTTAATTCTGGATGTATCGTCACACTGGTATACTGATATTAGTTTTTGGGTCAGTTGGTTGAATAATTCAATTTGATGATTAAATTTATGCAGCTCCGCATGAAATGACTAAACAAGAGATATGTGTTCTCGTTACGATCTTAAATGATTTGAACCAAATGCTTTCCAGATGTTCGGGTTCGTTCACCTAAGTTGGCAAACATTACCTTTTGCTCTTTCTGCTGAATGTCTAATACGTCCGCCGTCGTTGCTACTGGTCCCATCCGTTCCGTTATTGTTTCCATCCTGCTTAACCACGCGTCAATTTCGAGGCGCTTTGCTTCGTATCTAAAGGGTCTCAAATAAATGCCAATGAGGGAGGAAATTATATTACAACCTTATCCTTAAACAAAAGATAAATTTGCATACCGTTGAGAATCGCCAAGCATTGCGGTGAGCTGGGATTTGCGCTGCATTACCGACTGATTTGTATCCTCCCATTGCTCCTTCATCCGTGGAGCTATTTAATATTGAACCAGATATTTAAATTGCAATCATGTATGTATCAACTTCATCATAACATACATTCAAAGGTGCATATAGGTAGGTGCATTATATAAAAGAAATTCAATGAAATGGGTTTTCCTGGAAAGGATAATTTTAACTTCAAACTTGACGATAACAATGTTAAAAAAATCATTAAACCAAAAGCCGTTATTCCGATATACACAGTACATGATATAGGAGTTATTCCAAATGTGAGCAAAATTTATTGAATTGAAAAATCAATTGTGAAATGCAAAATAAATCTATTTTGCAAAAAAATCTTTTTTTATTTACAAACTACCGATACTTTCGAGGTAATTCCTAGAGATACGCGGTCAGCATTAATAGTGTGTCTCGAAGACTACTTATAGTTCAAGCTCACCTGAGTTGTTCATCGAGAAAAGGGTCTCATCATGCGATGAACGTCTTCGTGTTCGAAGATCATCCTTAGAAAGTCCCATCGGACGGTTTAAGCTGTTCGTTTCTTTGTTTCGCGCAATAACAGGAAGGAGCTGTTGTTTGATAAATTCCATCTCTTGCGAACGTTGTCGCTGTTGTTGACTATTTCCGTATTGCAATTCAAGCGGCAGATGTCGGTCTAGCGAACGAAACTGATGTTCCATTGGTCTTTGCGGCATGACATGGTCGATCCCATTCGTTGTATGATCGTGGAATGACCCTGATCCTCCGGAATCGTACCGCAGTTTCTCCATGCTAACACCACGCTCCAATCCAATTTGCTTAGGATTCTGATCGAATCGGTCAAACTTAAACGCTTGCGACATACTTGGAGCTGAAACTGGTGCTGCATCAAACGGGTTATCCAACGACGTGGCTGATCCCATTGAATTTGTATGTTTGCCCATCATTTCCAAGCGTCCAAATTTTACGGAATGAGCTATGCTATTCTGCTGCTCCTCCATTTCTACAGAAGATCGTAAACTCATTTGCTCTTTGATGGCTCGTTCAACATTTCGTAAACCGCTTTCAATCCCACGTAAAGCATCCTCCGATCCGTAGTCTTCCAGCTTCGCAGGTTTGGTCGTTTTAGTAGTGGACGGTCGCTCCTTGCTTACTGCATCACTAGTCCTAGTAGACACAGAGCTTATCGATGTTGAAGCCGTCGTCACACTTATCGCTCCAGAAGCTCCCACACTGGAACCAATAGGTTGTGGTGCAGGTTGAATAATTGTAGTGCTGTTAGAGCTGCTCTGTGCAACGTTTACCGACTTTTGGGGCAAAGGAGGCGCACGGTTCGGTGCAACACGTTGTGATAATAGCATACCAGCGCTGGGAATATTTTCATCCTTACTGGTAGCTCCAATAGTGGTCGGTCGTTTGATGAGATTTTTTGGAGGTATTTCGGGCGCTTTTACACTTCCTGCTCCGACACGAACAGGTATTTCGGGTGGTTTTGCATGGTTTGCTCGAAATAGATGCGAGTTAGATGGTTCTACGCCAACAGGACGCGTATACGTTTCTTTCAAGGCAACAGACTGATGCTGATCCATGACTACACTTTGGTTTCTATTTAAAAAATGAAACTGTACTCACTTCAACCACATTAACTAATGCAGTTGCTTAACGCTTCCGACAAACAAACATCAACTATGAAAACATACTGTTTCTGGCTATTGCTGCTCAATAAGAATCAACGTCGAACATTGCCGGAAGACTGCAATTATTACGTGTAACACTGCGTTCTGGCAATTACCTTTTTTTTCAATCGGGGTGTTGAAATCGGGTTCTTCTATAAGCGCTTCATGAACCACTATGAGAAGCAACTTTAAGATAAAAAGGATCACACCTGCAAGGCAAGCTAGACGCACCCTACAATTCAACACTTGCTAAGAATATACGAGCTACTCCAACCCTACCAAAGGTACTATCAAGATAAATACTTTTCACCAGAAACACGGAAGGGTTCTACACTGTTTTCATCAGGGATTGATATGTGTGATAATCACTAATTTCAGCTAACAAATTCTCAGCGAAGAAACGTAACAGCGTTCATAGCACACATATTTGATTTTTGTTCACACAAATACTTTGGAAATTCACACAATTACGTCACACGTGTACTTAAGTTTTACTAAACTGATTGTTGTGTAAAATAAACTATGATAAGAAAAGTGGTTAATTAGAACTGAACTCTTCGTCTAGCTCCTGACACAGCCACAGCCATTTGCTGTCGGTCCTTTTTGCTAGCAAGCGATACTGAAACGAGACGAACCACCTGCAAGCGGCTTACAAAAGGACATGCGCAATGCATAGACATGCCCATCAAACTAGGGAAACAAATCCTATACTATGCCCATTTCAATATCCGAGAGAAAGCGAACTCCTCAATATGTTTTTTTGTTGTGCCTGTTCGGTTCATTCATTGTATAGATGATATGTTTGAAATTGATAAAAACATTGTGAGGCGGAATGTTGCCGGGAATAATTCTTGACACAAGACGACCGCAAAACTGATAGCTAGAATAACGGTATAGATTACGTATTTGTATCCTTATAATAAAACTGCAAGCGTTTTATGAATATGAAATTAATTGTCCAATCAAGTAGGGAATCACAGTTAGGATCGAGACAACAAAATTCGGCAAGAAGAAACACTATTCCTCAACGGTGAAGCTAAGGTTGCATTAAGGTAGGCATTTGATGATTTATCTTCATTTTTTGGTCAGTTTGGTTCGTACTCGTAACTCGTAAAATGAAATTGATAAAAAATGGTGAAAAAAGAAATAAAAAAACAGAAATCAAGAAAAAAGCACCTACAATATTCTCAAGCGCTCCGTTCCTAAAACAAACAGCATTGAGTAATGTTTATTTTTGTCATGGAAATCTTTCTAGCTTCGTACACAACATAAGCTTAATTCTTGAAGTTCGATTTCATGAAACTTCGTAAATCTCCTTGCTTTTTGGTTCCAAAACAACAACCACCAGCCTTCATCTATCCATGGTACATGTGGAACACAACTTGAATCATATGACATAAACCAAATCAACTGTCACAAAACGTTGCGCGCATGCCATCTATTTACCTATTGTTTTCATGCATATATTTAAAACAATTTCGGTATGATTTCACTTCTTTTCATCCTTTTCATACCACTATAAATATCTCAATACTGTACTGTTTCATGGTGGCAAAAAACTATTGAAAAAGAAAATAACAAACTTCAATACGGCTTACCGCGTAATCAACATTATCCGGTCTCTTTTTCACGAGGTTGTATTATGACACATTCTGACAGCTTCCGACGAAATGAAACAAGGAAAGAAGTAAGAACAGCAATTGTTTAGATACTTTCGCTACGTGTTTCGCTCCGAAAATCTGAATAAAGCAACTGTTCAGTACAGAAATTGCACGGTACATCGACTCACACTGTTCAGTAAAGTTTACGCAGCAGAGTGCCCAACACGCTTGGAATGTGTAAAGGTGCCTTTCTAGGATTGTTAAGAAAAGTGTAATCCTGGTTATCCTGGTGTAAGTGATAAGAAAGAAGTTTTCATTTTCGAGTAAATCTATTCCAATCAATCTTAAACATGAATGGGTTGTCCTTACGCATTTCCAATGTGAGAGCGACTGAAAATGTGAAAAAGAATTCCGAAATTCGAATGGATCTGTTCCAAGTGCCTTCAATATATTTGACAGCAGGTAATGTAAACGAGCCCTATCCAAATACGAAAGGCTAAACAAATTTCGGGTATCTTTTTTTTTTTGTAGATAACTCTTACCTAAGTCAGCTAAATTCATCAGAAACAATAGAGGGTCAGGTTAAAGTACTCAAAGAGGTAAGTACTGGATGTTGCATCTCGGTAACCAATCATGATACATAATCAGGGTGTTTTCTTTTTAGTACACATCGTTCGTGGTAGGACTGGAGGATTCATTAAAGTTGCATGTACAAACACTGGCAAATTTGTTCATGGAAGCACCATTAAAACATGCCGTACGAAACACAATAGCCCGTTCTTTGAGCAACTTAACCGCTAGCCGCGAAATTGTAGCGGCAAGTATTGCAAACAGCATAAAAGCACGGATTGAACAAGATTCAAGTGGTTCGAGCGAACCCACACGACGAAATACTACGATCTGTAATATTGGAAGCTGTTTTGAAAACTTCAAAGTGGGTTGTGAAGCAGTTCGTCTCAGTTTACAGCAACTTTTTCAATTTCTGAACAAATCTGTCATGGTATATCTGGAACGAATGAAGTAAGGATAAAATTAACAAATTTAGTTATTTACCAAATGTCTACAATAGCAACACCAATGTTTGTGTTATTTACAGCGATCATGTTTCTCCTTCGGACAAGAGCGAACTGTGTTTATTCATTCATTCGGCCATCAGAATCGTTATATCTTGCTTTCAGCAGTTCCCCGATCAATTAAAAGCGTCATACGAAGGTGAAAAGAATGTAGAAAAGCTGATACTCATTTGCTGGGATCTATTAGATAACCCCGAAATACCGATGGATACGAAAACCAACTGTGGCATACTGATAGCGATGAATGCAAATTTGGAAAAGCGATTCTTACGACTGGCACAGCGGGTATTCGACGAGGACAGCTCAGCTAAACAAATGTGTCTGGTGAATGGAATTATTTGCACGATAGAAAACGAACACTTCGTTGGACCGGAATGGAAAGGTATAGAAGTTCTGCATCAAGCAGCAACGGTTTTAAAAGAAATTTCCGAAGAAAATTCGGTAGAAGTAAGTATCGTGCTTGGGACGACGCGTGGATTTTTTCAGATGACTAAACGTCTGCTAAGTCTAAAGCTGGATGGTTACAAAACCTCTGAACGGAAGGAACTTGTCGACATTCTGGCAATAAACCTTCGCTACTCTTTATCTCATCTGGATCATTATGTCGATAGCATACGACATATATCAAGAGATCTGCTCAAGTGTACTATACAACTGGGAACAAGGTTAGACGACACATTGAACGGCATTATTTACGATTACATTCGTAATGGAGCAATTAATATCAACACGAAGTGCGTGTTGATAGGTGCAATATCCTCGATACTGAAGGCCAAGGAGGTTCTTCGTGCCATTCCAGATGTACCCGAGTTTTTACTACGCTCGCTTACCCGTAACGATCATGCAAATACAAATTTGCATATTAATAATTGTTACGAATCGCTCATGATGTCTTACTCCTACGAAGAGAACAAACAGGAATGGTTCAATCGGTGGATCAATCCAATTTTGACGGAAATCATAAAGGGAGGTCGTGAAGGAGCTATCAGTGGACTTGGCGAGACAGTTGAAACAAATGTAGCAACTCCACACGATGTAGATGATACTATCAGCGATGGAAGCAGTGGAAGCGATGTGCGGGAAACATTGCACGATTTAATAAGAAAGGCTATACGAGCGTATCCGGAAATCGCAATATACATGATAGACAGTAAAATCGGCATAAGCTTCGGTTTAATACTGTCCTCGTTAGGCATTGCTCGCAAAAACGGCCTCTTCGATACCGTTCAGTCGACAGACGTGATGTGGAAAAATCTCCTTTCCTACACCGACATTCGACAGTCAATGATATCGGCCGACGACTCAACCCGCATGTCCGCTTTGTACCTGATAACAGAGTGTCATAAGAGCACGGAAATATTCACGAAGCAGGAACTGGAATGTATTCTATTTTTCCTGGAAACGAATATAAATGTCCAGGCGGCTTCACTGCGACAAAAGATTACATCCTGCATGAAAAGTGCACTAAATCGCCTTCGTTCAGGATTTTTGAGCATCATTAAAAAGTCAGACATCGATGGGAAAAGTCATTATTATTATGAGTTTGTGAAACGGCTTCATGAGTTCTGCATTGATAATCAGTTCATCGGTGCCAATTATAGTCGGCGAGCAATTTCGTTCCAAATTCTGCTTCAATTGTTGCAAATTTCTTCCTACATTTTCTACGACGACGAAAACACGAGCATGTGGAATGAAAGGCAAGTGCGTATCCTGCTATCGGCGTTGAACGACAGTTATGAATCGAACAAACATTACTCTCTGAAAGTGTTATCCTTTTGCCCAAAACAATTTATTGAACAATTCAATAACGAACTTAACTATGAAGTTACCCGTACTCTCATGATCAGCCCCCGGCCAAACGATTCCCTCTCGGCTGCATATTATCTTGAGTATCTCTGTTTCGTAAACAACACAATCGATGTTCCTCGACTGGATATGGAACCAGCAAGCTGTAGCGTCGCAACAAAGGTCTACCGATGCTTTCTGTGGTGCGAAGAAATTCTTATGCAAGGATTTAGATTGGCCAGCCACTCGCTTCTTCGTGCTTCTCGTGAAAATCCAATGTTCGGAGCGTTAATTTGTATTCGCCATTTGCTGAGCAAACTAGACTTCAAGGAACTCTCAAAGGATGAATGTTGGCGAACGTCCATTACTCGTTTGATTAGTACTTGTGACAGCATAGCAAAAGTCGTATCGGTGGTTACAAACAATTCTTCACCTGAAGGAACATTTTTGGAAGATTTCGTAGAAACAAATCTGAACGAATGTGCTGATATTGAAATGGGTGAATTAGAATCATGTGATAATGTCAACAG
The DNA here is from genome assembly GCA_000349165.1 of Anopheles christyi. NCBI lineage: Eukaryota > Metazoa > Arthropoda > Insecta > Diptera > Culicidae > Anopheles > Anopheles christyi. Next base: position 13,385 of record KB681646.1, on the reverse strand, counting down.
CTCCACACCAAATGCAATACAGGATGAGGCAAACGATGGAAACAAGCATGAAACGACACCACAAATGATTTTACTTTGCAGTTGGCGAACGATTAAGGAAATATCCTTGATACTTGGGGACATTGCTTCACGATCACCTATCATTGATACGGGCAGTGCTGTATTTCAGAACGAGAGTAACGGTCTCTTATCGTGCCAACAAATTTTAAACATCGGAAATCAGTTCATCGAACTACTTTCAGAAACAAAGCATAGGGGCGCTTTTGAGCAAGCTTATATAGGATTTTCCAAAATATGTTTACGTCTTTGGGGATCATCACATACGGAACTTCATCAGCTCCCAATGCACTGGATCAAAGAGCTGATTAACGCCATCGCCGGTGGAAGCAGTACCGAACCGGCCCCCGTGCCTCCAATTGCTGCTGGCAAAGATATTATTGAGATCAACTTGGATAAATTGTGTATTACTCGTCGTAGTGCTGGAATACCATTCATTATTCAAGCTCTTATCACCTCCGAGTTGCAAGTGAGCTCCACGAAAGGGCTACAGTTTTGTATGAAAACCCTAATAGAGCTATGTCGTTCGAGTTCTACAAGTAGTCAGACGCGCACCCATTCACTTAATATATTACGATCATTGTTCAGAGCAACTGATTTGGGTGAAACAGTGGGAGAATTTATCTCGGAAGGAATCATGTGCGCCATCAACGGTTACGAAGCTGAGTCGTGGTCGGTAAGTTTGAAACTCGCATTTCGATAGGATGATGGTCATTTGTGAGATGCTCCAATTAATCCGTTAATAAACAATATTGTTATCCAGGAACGTAACTCATCGACCTTGTTGTTCTCTGCTTTGATGGTTCGTGTTTTCGGCGTGCAAAGGACCAAGGATTCGGAAAATTTGAACATTCGTAATAAAATGACAGGAAGAATATTTTTCTTACGGTAAGCATTGGTAACTCCTTAAGAAAATGGGTTTCATCAACCAAATTCTCCTTCCGTTCTTAGATACCCCGTGCTGTATGATTATTTTGTACTTGAACTAGAAAAAGCTAGTAAAATTATAATTCAGGGCACTAGAAGCAAAAAGCTACATCCCCTATTATTGCTTCTGAGTCGACTTTATCCATCGGCCCTGGAGGGTAGTGAGTCAAACTTGAAGGTAAAGTTGAATGTTTTAATATGCGCTACGGTTTAAAGTGAATTTGTTTTTTTTATTCCAGCTGTCGAGATTCGTTCCTTTAGTATCGATCTGTTCTGGTTGTGCAGAGTTACAAACTCGTTATTTAGCAGCGAAGATCATCTCTATAATAGTTTCTCCGGATCTTATGTTTGATCGAATTTGTTTATTATTGGAAAGTTTAAATCGTTCCAATAATCGGAATGTTAATCCTAACTCGTTGCATGGAGCATTGTTACAAATTTTATACCTTATAAAAACCAAAAATCCTGGATTGGTGGCTGCAGCAACATCAAGTGGACAGCTGAATAATTGGATTGAGCTGTACACAGCAATATCAAATTATCTTTTTGAAGTGAAGCCCAATTTTATCATTTACAGCACAATATTGGACATATTGCTAGAAATTTTGGCACGGTTTGTAAATTATACTTTTCAGTTACCAAAGCAATTGATAATCAATATTTTTGATTTTCAGATGCCAACACATAATCATTGCAGAAGATGACCAGTTTATAGACGACTTGAGTAACATTATAGATTATTTGATTAATTTGGCAAACCATCGGACATTTTATGGCGAACCGTTAGTTTTTCAGAAAATAGTTCTGCTAAAAACGTTTATGTATCTATATAGTGATGATGAGGCGGCAATTCGAAGCACGCAATGTTTTCTGTTGCGAATTGAATCAGACGGAGAAAAGAAGCAATCGCCAGAGTACATACAAGCCATGTTAAACACAATATTGCTAGTGCTGGATATTGATCATATTGGCAAGCACTGCGAAGAATACGATATCACTCCTGTGGAGGTGTTTTACTTCCGCAACATTTGCGAACTTAAGCCGGATCGGCTTCGATGGCTTAAAGCCGAAATGTTGCGTTCGCAACATTTACACAGCTGCTTACGACGGTTGATAATTTCAGAAGATGGCGGATACAAACAACCGTACACAATCCGGGTGAAGGCATATCTAGTGCTCAGCTACAGTGGTGCGGCTGTGGGCAATGTTTTGCTGGATGGGAAAAGTGTCCGTGAAGCAATACAGCTCATATTCAAGGCGGCAAATAGTAAACCCTATCAATTGCGTAGTGCCATGTTTCGCTGTTTAAAGCGTATGTTGCAAAACGAATCGAAGGGCTCCAGTGAGTTCACATTGAACATAGATTTTCTACCCATCCTTACTGCTGCATATCAATCGAAACCCATTAGGTAAGACGCAAACGCCTGGTTAACAGCGCATAGAATAACAATAAACTGTTAATTTTACAGATTAACTGCGGTGGAGTGTTTGCATATTGTCAGTAGGAAAATTTTCGACGGAAAATCGCTAAATCAATACATAAGTTTCAGTTTTGCTTTGTTGAATTTACTAAGTGATGATGATTGTAGTATTCGTGCCAAAACATCTACGGTCGTTAGCCAACTTTACCAAGTGATTGAAAAAGAGAAACAAAGTGAGTTAAAATTGTGATGTAAATTATTTGCTTACATCACGCGACTTGTACTTTTTTCATTGTACTTTATTACTGTACTTTTTTCTCCTTTGAAATTATAGAACCACTTGTAGCGACATATGCACAAAGTGCATATTTACGATTACTGAGCAAAACAATGATTGCCCATAAGTTTACCTTAAATCAGATAGTAGCCGTTATCGTCGTCATATGGATAATGAAAGAGCAGGAAGCGGAAGACGACTCTACAAATATGGACGATATTTCTGATGTACGTGAGATTCTTCGCACAAAACGATCTGTTTTAATGTTATACACCTTTATAATTTTTCAGACGAAAGTGTTCGACAAAAATGAAGTAAATATCTACGGCGAGTTAGAATTAGTTAGAGACTATTGCGTAGCCGAGCTACAACATTTAGAATCGAGTAACGCAGACTACACCCTGGACAGCAATATAGATAAAATACAAAAGATTGTCGACAAGCATTTAAATCAACCGACGTGTGTAAGGGAGTTCTTACAATCCACCACAAAAATATCATCCAGATTCATTGGAATTGTTCTATAAGAATAGAATCCGTTCATACTACATTGTGTGCTGAAAAAAATCTATGTAAAAAATAAACAGATATGAGTGTCGAACTGAAATATAATACAAGAAGATATTAAATGAATGAATTGATCGAAACTTAGAAAGGATTGGTAAGTATTATGTATTATGTATTATTAATCTATTTAAAGATCGCTAATAGAATCATAAACTTTTTATTCTATGCCATTTATGTCATATTTTCGTTTTGTTTCTCATGTTTCAAATTCCATATTAAAGTATTTTAAACTCTTTTTTAAAAGTACACTTCTGATAACCGATACGATCATGTAATCAACAGACGAAAAAAATACTATTAATGTTTCGTATGTTTTCTCCAGCACTCTTTTTCTAGATGTGACACGAGTTGTCTTATTTCTCATACCAGAAGGTAAAATGTTCCGAAGGTTGTACTCATGCGCGATTAAACCCAACGATGCAGCATGAGTTCAACGAGCCCCCACATCGGGCTTTGGGCTTTCAGTCGAGACAGAACGGCCGAAGGATTGTAGTTCCAAAAGAGCCGCGGTAAATCGATAGTCAATCGTTTACTAAGCTTGTGCTCTTATACTTCTACATCATGGTAAGCAGAATCAGCACTGAAAAATATAACGAGCACGGAAGAAGCAAAGATTAGGTCAACCGTGTTTAAAGGCGCCAGCATGGTCGACATGCGCCTTATTAGATTGCAGAGGAAAATCTTTCACGTTGCTGTATGGGCTGCACGTCTATAGGCGATTTAGCCCTATAATTGCACAAGTGGCATCCAAAATTCCCTGAACAACCTACGAATGAAGGAATTGCAGCAATTATTTTTAACAGGAACGTAAACCTCTAGTGGAAAATATAGGTATCGAACTGAGTGAAAAGCAAGGAGCGCCATGGTACGGTGGCAGAATTGGCAGTGATAGTGAATAATCAATGATGCAGGCAAGAATGAAAGTTCGCATCAGATTGAAATCAGAGCATTGAGGAAAAAAATCACTGAGAAAATTTAGCTATTCGTGTTTTGCTATTGAGTACAAATCTATTAATTTAAAAAGTGCCTACAAGATTCAGTTAGTGTGTCTGCATATGACTGCATAGTATTCGCTGCTGTTCTCCGACACAGTACACTTGAGAAACGTATACGCGATGTGAGAATGGCTGCAAGTTTACCCTCTCATGTGTGCGAGTTAAATGTGCAAAAGTGTAAATTCTCGTGACCGAATGCAGGCCCATACGAAAGCTTGTGTAAGTTTGCCGATGTTCTGTTCATGGTTCATGGATGAAAATCGATGAATTTTCAAGTATTTGAGAGCTCCATGGCCGCATTCGCTTACCTAGCCAAGTGATTAGCTAAGCTAAGCAGCACCCGCAGTGTGTCCTCTAGTGTCATTTTCCATTCTCGCTGTTCTCCTTGCAGACTACACATGCTGCAGCTAGCTTTCCGGAAGCTATCGGAATTTGATGAATGGATCAATACATGCTGAACCGTTGCATCACGCCGTTTCCGTCACCGTTGCTATCGTTGTGTCAATCGCAAAACGATGTGCTTCACTGTTAATAATCGCAGTAGTAGAGCAACACGATCTGGCAGCGATTTTTGTTAGTAGTTCAGATAAAACACGAGCTGGAAAAGTGTAGCGATTAAACCCAGCAAGTTGGATGCAGTGAAAAATAGTAGCAAAAAACTATAGTTCTTCTTGCAAAATCGTGTAAACCGTTCCCTTGCTGCTTTCCTCCCATCGTACTCTGAACTCACTCTTCCGGTATCGTAGCTTTTTCTGCTCACTTTCTTCGTATTTTCCTAGTCCTTCCTTGCTGCTGTATTATAACGCCAAGTTGTATTTGACACGCGATGAATGTAGCATCGTCGTCTCCATCGTCTCGCAAACAGAAACGCCTTGGTCCTGCACCAATAGCCTCAATAGAAGATACTTCGGCTGAAGAAAAAGCACAGGTACGCAACTAAAATAAGTACTTTTTATTTTCTATACTACTTTAACTAAATAATTAAATGGAGCGAAAAATTAACGGAAGAACGGTGTTACGTCACCAGTGTATAATTTTAGTTGCTTTACGTTATATGTATAATGCAATTTCAGGACAGGACAAAAGCCAGTATCAGAATTGTTGTATTGTTTGCCGTGAACTTGAAGTTGCCGAGCCTAGAAGCTGAAGCTTCCTTCTTTTAGCTCCACAATGCCCCGATTATTTAATCGCGTCAGGGTAGTTCGTGTATTAAAAATAGATTTTTCGAATACTGAAAAGAGGTCAGGATTGTGATATAAGGTTGCGGTTTCTACGGTATTGTTGCTACTATGTTGCTGCTGTTGCTGTTGAATGTCCCTTTTTATGGGCCTTCTTGCTTTTGATGTTCATACCAGAACCAATCGAGCCAATCGCGATCTTGCAGGATGTCGTTCTAGTGTTTTGAGGTCTTTCACTTTTGTTCTTTTTTTCACTTGTTCAAATGGAATCGCGAATTTTTTCGGTCCACCATATGAACGGTTACTTGAATTTTTATTTACTCCTACAGTTAACATTCCCTTCTCTTCACAATTCTCTTCACGGAATTTGCTGTGCATCCTCACACGTGCTCTCATATTTCGTCCCTTGTCTTATGCTCACTTCATTACTTTCTCTTTCTCTCTGTGTGGTTTCCTCAAATTTTCACACGATAGCTAGAATTCGCATGGTATTTATGAACACTAGTATTGACACATGAATCGCAGTATTATCCAAAATCCCTTAACATTATTTTTAACTATATTTTCCTATGATAACAATCCTGTTTTAGGTAGGCTGGCCTTTACCACAATAGAAGAATTCAATCAGATGCTTCGCACGTCAGAATGAAAATTCGTTTTGCGGGTGTTTGTTCGACAATCAGTTTGAATGAAATTATAAATAATCAATGTACACCACTCCACAATTTTTTTAATATCTAATATTAATTAATTAAAAAATTAAATGAAAACAGTTTTTTTACTGTTTCCTGGAGTTCACTGCCACTTCAACAAACTATACATATAATTAAAATATCTAAAATTGCTGCTATCGGATTGCTTTTTGCCATGATATTGGCATGCGAAAAAAAGAGAAAGTTCTGTGTCATTATTATGTGAGGTGTTATTCAGCACAAACCTCACCTTAGTGTTCCCTAAATTGTCATAACATTTTCGTCTCATACTCAGCAGAGATGTAAAGTCTGTTCCCGAGTTATACTACATTTGAATAACAAAGATTTCCAAATTTAGCAATTCCATGTGATTAAAAGCCTGAAATAGGAAAATATTATCTTTTTAAAACCCTCCTGAACCTCATTATTCTTCTTTTTTGCTCAACAATCTCGACTACGGTTGTTAAGGCTAACTTAAACCACCAATCGGCTTGGGTTCTTATTAGTTTACCTATAGCAGGACACTCATACCTATGTATGGAGGGCTCGGACGACATGACAATTCGAACCTATGAGGGGCATGTTGTTAGGTCGTACAAGCTGACGACTGAAATACAAGTACAAGTTGACCGGCCCCCTGAAATCTATTAAGAAAGAACGATCAATTTAATAAAAAACTACCCTAACTTAAAAGGTTTTTCTGGTAATACATTATAATTTCGACTTACGCGACTTATCTTTATCATCAAAACGGATTAACCGCGTAAGTCGGGAATGGAAACTAATGTAACGGTTGCATCTTCTGCAAAGGCCCAGAATGGTTCGATTCTTATCCGATCAGTTTTCGTGTAGCAAGGACTGATTGACTATCCGTTTAAGTGGGACAATTATTTCAAGAAAGCTTGTAATTTTAAATATATAACACAATGCCTAATTAATTGATTAGTGGAAAAAATGCCGATCGGATTATAAATGAAATGTTGTGAAGAGTTCGTTTCCTTTTTTAAAATAGTAATTCATCTACATTTGCAATTTATATGCTATCCTCAGATGGAGCAACAAAATCATCACAATCTGCAACGATGGTCGCATGAAAAAGCATCAATCGATTCTAGTCGTGGCTCCCCAACAAAAACCTACGAGTGTCCTTCGGCGCTGATACCTGCAACACCACGTATAGACATCAGTAGAGCTTCTTCCCACTCGTCCCATCACGACAGTAGAGACAGTAGTCCCGAAAATGTTTTCGAACAGGTAAATTCCGGCTCATTACTGTGGATGTCAAATGCAGGTCCACGTGATAGGTTGTTCGATCGATAACATTTACCTTTTCAGCTATCCTTATACAAATGAAGATAACATGATTTTGAACCTTTTTTTCTCGTCTGTGGTATCGATATACTTGTCAGGTCGGTACTGGCACATTACAAGACTCAGGAGTACTTGGCTTCCGAGAGGAAGACACACTGGACTTGCGAAACTCTACCGAGGAACTGCAGTTCATGGAACCTGAGAAGGGAAACCGAGAGAAAGAAAAACCTAACACGCAAGTAAGTACCAAAAGTAGCTAACACCAACGAAAGATTCATATTTTTCACCCAATTGTTACAGTATACTGGCAATAATAATAAAAATAAAGTCATGTTTATTTCACGCCTGATACATACATTTAATGTAACAGAAATATAATTGTAGAAAATAATTGTATTTACAATCGAATATTAAGAATACCATTGGCTACATATAATAATATTTGAAGAGAATAGAAAAAAAAAACACAAATCAACCATCATTTTTAGTTGAAAAAGGATAGCTGAATACATTGATTTATTATTGCAGATAAATTACGGCTCATGTCCAACACAACGTTACTCGCCAATCATCTGGAAGCTAGAAGAACACCCTAATCAGCAGCAATACCAGTATCAGCCTCAGCAGCAACTTCAACACAACCGTAAAGATTCGGCCAGTTCTGAGGTGGTAGCGTTCCTGTCAATTTCTGGACGTACCAGCCGGCTCTCAAGTGTGGGCAGTCAGGGATCAGCAAACAGTAAACTTTCCGCTGCATCGGCTGTTTCTGGTATTTCTCGCTCACCCTCTCCTCACAAGATGTTACTAGAGACTTCTTTCTGTGGTGCGAAACCACTGCAAACTTATTCCGAGGGTGGTATCATTGGAAGCAGTTTGGAGCCGTCTACGGAAAAGATGCTGGAGCAAGTCATACTGTCCCGGAAGAAAGATCCGACCGAAGCAGTTCTAGCGGAAGGCGTGCACGTGCAATCTTCCGCAGGGATATTTGGGTCTGTGCTAGAAAAAAGTTATCAACGACCAGGTACTGAAAGCTTCCCACAACAACCACCTCCCGGTGGAGGAGAAACTATAACTGCAGCACAACCCGGTAATACGGTGGGTCACTCTCGCCGCAAGTCGGACTGTGGCATGAGCACCACGAACAATCTCGAGATACAAAATATCAAAACTAATCAAACAAGCCGTAGCGTTGGCAACAAGCGTCATATTCCACCACGAGATTTGAAGAACTCGATAGTTGGTGTCATGCCAAGCGGTGCCGAGTACATCCGGATTAAGCTGAAGCCGGATCATTGCTATAGCGATAACGGCATTGCGGACAACGAACGTGTAGTAGATAAACAGAAGGATAGTGTCCAAGAACTATCGGTGCCGTCAACCCATGATCACCACCGAACACGTGCGTCTAGTGTTACCCGATCGCCGTCGCCAGCAAACGTGAGTGTTTCGAGAAAGAACTCGTTTTATTCACTTTTTAAATTTAAAGAGGGTATTTCCACTGACAAATCTAATAACCTCCAACAGCAACAGCAACATCTGTCGCGGAAAAAACGTACATCGACGGCATCTAATGAATCGGGCACATTCGTTGGGCGATACGACCAACAAACGGATCATCCTAGCGCATCGACCAACTCGACACCGTCAAAGCAGAAGCTGGTACTGAAAATGTTCAAATCAAAACGCGACCCAAAATCGAAGTCTCCTTCGCCGATGGGTTCGGCAGCGGACGGTATCGGCCAATCTTTTCCGAGTTCCGCTGGTTGCGACCAATACACGACAAGCAACATCAATGCGGCACGATCGCCCGGATCGACGGGTTTGCGCTACTATGATGCTCCGCTCGATGGCCAAAGCATACATATTCCACTGCACACGCCTCCAGAAGAACGGCGGTTGGGTTCGTTCCGCAGTGCGGCTGGTGTAACATCGTCTTCGTTCATGGAAGCAACAACAGCATCTGCAGGGGGTGGAGCGTTTGAAAGACAAGTGTCGGTATCCGCCTCAGGAACACCGACGGGACATAGCAGTAGCATTCAAAAACACGCCAAAACACCCAAACAGCAACGCATTGCCAATATGACGGTCACAATACATGATAGACCCAAACCGATGCCTCCGCTCAAATGCTATAGGATTGACAATCCGGACGGTAGTATTATAATTCCATTAAAATCTCCGATCGAAGATAAGGAAAATAGTTCGCATAACTGGGAGAACGTTATTGGGGAACTATCACAGCGTATAGAAAAACATGTTAGTGAAGATCACGACGATGGAGAAAAAAACTCAAACGCAAAACCGCACCCATTGTCGTACAATAATATTGAGCCTGTAAACCGAAAACAGGAACAAAGGCAGGGCGATTATGCGACGCCACCGCCACCCCCGCCACCACCACCACCTGCATCTAGAACGAAAGCACCAAAATCTTCTGTACCTGTTTCGACGGAAGCAAAAGCAACGGTAGATGTAGAGCTTCATAGATTGCATCAAGTTCATCAAGCCGCAACGTCGTCGGTAAGTGCTTCGATGCGTAAGAAACAGGCGGCCCTATTTCAAATGCGCATGGGTTCAGGCAGTGAGGAGCAGATATTTAGTACCACACTGAAAGATTACACGAAGGAGATGAACCGTAACAGCTCAACCGTAAGCCAAAGTTCTGAATCCTCGCTACAAAAAGCTCAGCTCGATCACGCGGATAGCGGTGACTGTAATAATGTTTTGGTCGATAGCAGTATTGTTAGTGGTGGCGGCGGTACGCAAACAAGGAAACCGTTAGCCGGTAATTGTAGTGAGCATCCAAACGACCTAGTGACAGCCGATAGTGTAACAACATCATCTTCACCTCAACAGGTCATGCAGGCGCAAGGAGCGATGTTGATGAAGGAACTACATGAGCACCATAAACAGCACCAACTGAGACAGCAACAGAAACTGGAGCAACAGCAACAACAACAAGAACAGGAGCAGATGCGAGACAGTTACGGATCACTTAAGAGTACAGAAGCAACGAATGACGAAGAAGCTCCAGTAGTATCACGTAGTAGTAGCCCAACTGAATGTATAAGTAGTGATGCAAAGCACCACCATTATCACCAACACCAACATCAACACCAGCTTCATAATCATGTTCATCGTCAAAGGCAATATAATCATGACCAGACGTCAACGATTGAACGGCCGAGCTCAAGTGCCACTGCCGACGACGGGATGGCATCGTCCGAGAGCGAAAAGGATTCGGAATTTGATTCTGCTTCTATACGGGCTGGCCGTCATGCTCTGCGACCGAATATGCTCGCGATTGAGGATCACGAAAGTGCGGGGCTGGTGTTTCAAGAATCGTTCGACGATGAACTACCATACATTCCAACAACATTGCCAGAAGAGAAACCAGTAGGGATCAAGCTGGTGCCAGCAAAAGAGCGCACGCAGATCGATTTGAAAACGTATCCGCTTGAACGACCTCGCTCGACAACACCCATCCATCCGGGCTCACTGGATAAATATTGCCATGATCGATCGGCTTCTGCAGGATTGCGCGCCAAGGCCGCACGATCTGCAACTGGTGGAGATAAACAAACTACCTTACCCGATTCCACACCAAACAGTTCAAATGTGGCAAAGCTGCGCATTAGCTTGCCGGTCAAGAAGGCCAGCGAAGGTATTGGATCGGCAGGGGGATCGCGAGTTTTTGAGCATCGCTCATCGTTGGGTGCTATAACAATGACAACAACGACAGCGGGAGGAAATGGGGGAGGAAGTATTAATGCTGCTGGTATCGGAAGTACGGGTAGACAATATCGATCGACTTCAACGACTACAGCGATGATGTCCTCAATGGTAATAAGTAACCGAGGAATTGGATCAGAAGACTCACCAACGCCGCCACCACTGCCACCGCGTAAAGCGTCTGCTTCGTCATCGTCGGCAAACACAGCTACCCCGCCCGGTCACAAATGGATCGATGTGGAAGCAATACCAGAACTGCGGAAAGCACCAAAACGTATAACAGCAATACCACAGAAACAGCAGCAACAATTGCCGCAAACCCGAAATGCAAATAGTGACAGCCCCGGGTACACGAATGATCGTCGAGATGCAGCTCCGGATGGTCAAGTGTACAATTATGTTAATCCGGAAGATTGTCAATGCGAATGTCATGAGCATGAACGGACAGTAGCAAACTCAAGCACAAGTGCCGGCGCTCAGGACGAAATGAACGATATGATGGTCTCTTCAATCGAATTGGCTGATGATTGTAGGCCACTGTTACGCTCGTCATCGTCTTCACTCACGGCGGCTCCAACGGGTACTACACCGATGGTAGAAGAATGTCCTACGGAGCAGAAAGAGAGACCAGATAGATTAAAGCCAGATGTTGAAGGGTAAATTAATGCGATAAAACGTTTGCTAATCACATGTCCCAAACAGATCATAATCTTCTTTTTTGTTCTCAGATGAAACCCATCTGAAGTAATGTAATTATCATGCTAAAGATCGTCTACAGAAAGGGATGTGAAAATACGGAATGCGAGTAAATGGCGATGCAATTCTAGAGAGCGTTACTATCCATCGATTTCGCCTACTCTACGGCATAGCCTGTGCAAGCAAGAACACCTAATAGATGATGAATGGAACCACGCAAAACAGCCACAATCATGCATTTCATATTCATTTCATATTCGTATACTGCAATATGCTACGCTGATCGGACCATAGATAACAACACCTTACGAATTAATATTACTTAAGGAATCGCATACACACCGGAAACAATAATCAATACACAATTGGAAGGGACACTTTAGAAGGACATATAAATATTTAAAGTACTCAACAGTGCTTTTCATTGTGTATTACACTTGACATAATTAAAACAAGCGGAATTCGCAGTGGTCCACACTACTATTTACTTCCTTCTGAATATCCATTTGATCTCATGCACCTCAAATAAACGGACACCCTCAAGGAGGTGATGAAAAGTTTAGCTACACTGATACGCGGTGCAGTATAGCACGGTGCGGTGCTGCATGATGTTGAACATGATGTTGAAAATAGTTGGTAGTAATAATAGTTGTAACAGACTAATTGACCAACAAATGTTCAGCGGAATTTCCCTTCCAATGTAAGTTCCTCAAACATATTCGAAGTTAGTATTACAAGCTCAATCATTGTGAAACTACGGCACAGTTTATACAGTCAAAGAAGCTTGTGAGCTAAATACAAGAGTAAATGACCGATCCCACGTTCGTCTTGTTCCTCCGAAGTACCCTCCCCGAAACACGTTCCACTATTTTTATTCGTCGATTTCAAAGCAGGCGCTCGCTCTCTGTACACTTGTGTTGTATTTGTATCGTTGCAAAGATATATAACGTTAAATAAATTAATAAAGAAGTCATTTAAACATCAGTTCGAAAAAGCACATTATTGAACATTCCATTTGTTCACATGTACATTCATTTGGATGGCTCCGGCTCCTGTAAAGGTCGGACGTAGTTGAATTCTCATCCGGACTGTGTCCCCCGTGGCGAGCTATCCAGCTAAGTGGAAAAGGTAAGTTTCGTAAGCCCTGTACAAGGCCGGGCATGACCGCGTAGGTCGTTTACGCCAAGAAAGAGTCCCGCTTTTTGTAAAGATAACAGAGTAAGTGAATTGCTACGGGAGGTGTCTGAACGACCGCCCGACCACAACAGTTTATAATTACATGAAACACACAGTTAGTGCAGAGGTTCGAGTCTTCGAATCCGAATCCTAATTGGGGCCGTCATTGGGGCCGTGTCACGGCCGAAGTCATACAGAATTATTCAATCATACACTCAAAGATTGGGAAATGTGTAAGATTCAATGCATTCAATCATACAATCATTTTGGTTCTGCTAGTTTCAGCCTCAGAGCCCGGAACCAAGCCTGTTGTGCGATGATAGTAGCTTTATGTCTGTGTGATACGGTGGTTACGG
>KB681635.1:0-16431 GCA_000349165.1 Anopheles christyi | reverse complement strand
CTCTCTCTCTCTCTCTCTCTCTCTCTCTCTCTCTGTTTATGTGCAAACAGGAGTGTCAACTCAGATCAATCGACAGCTGGGCGACACTTTCATAACCCCCCAAGCCAAACAGGGGTGCCCACTGAACTATTAAAACCTTCAACCTGATTGATCGCAACTGCAACTGAACGCGACACGCGACACAGTGCTCGATGGAAGCTCGATCATCCTCCATCTGTCCATCATTCGCCAGCTGGTCAAGGGCATACGCAGCGAAGGTTTGCTCTGAAAACACACGTCAAGGTCGTTGCGGTTGTTGTATGTTCTAATAGGCTAGCCTCGCTGCACCGGCCTAACCAACCGAAGCGACGGAGTTTGTAGCCGCTTTAGATGATCATCAGGTGGAAAAAGCCTACTCCACCTTAATGATGCGCAGACAGTTATGATTGAGGCGTTAATCTATCGTGTTCCGCGTTCCGTACCAGGTGGTTTAATTATTCTATAAATGCAAATGTTGGATGAGTCTTCAAAAGGCTGCATTTTTGAACTGCTTAGCAATGATTTAATGGCCTATATTCATGCAGAAGACAAAATGGTCTTGTTACCACAAATTCCCTGTTGTCTGATGTTCTTTTCTAACCTCTCCAAACAAGATATTACGAAAAAAAAAACCCAGTGTGTAATGTCTTCTTATCGACCAAGCAACAGTTGCTAATGGACTTTAGGGACATTCTTTTCCAATGGCTCCTACATACCAGATCTAGTGCAGTAGATCTCCCTGTGAAGCCGTTACAAGCTCGCTTCAATAAAATGTACAACTTCGTGACATTACTTTCAAACAAACTTCACTCGACCATAGAAGAAATAATATCTTTACAAACTCCCTCTACAGTGCTTTGTTGCTTTGTTAAAAGATAAGCTTCTAGAAGCGAACCGACCGGCATCAACGATGACACAGGTGGTGGCCGATGTCCGCAGGCTTAGTCAGAGTGTTTGACTTGCCCTGGTACGCATACCTTCTGTGTTGAGTTATCACATTACACAATAAGCTGGTCTGTTCAATTTACAGAAGCTGTACAGCGGGAAAGAAGTTGAATAATGCTGGAACCAGCAGTTACATGAATTACTCATCGACGGGGAAAAGCGAAAACCGTTTTTTGGTCATCATACCCAGTAGCATTGTTTTGTATGTAAAACCGGAAGCAAATTTGATTGTTAAATAAAAACATTATTCATTTTTTTTTTATTGGATGTGTGATGATTCATTTTCCATTAGGCAAAAGTGACATCTTCCCAACGATCGGCTTCACTTTTCAAAACTCCCATAATTTCACCTTCATTGCCTGCACCATCTTGATAATATCATCACCCACCCCAATCACTCCTAAACCTCACTTAAATCGAATCGGTCAAGGTGGTTATGCAATTTTGATTGTCGTGATTAGCTTCTCCTCCACCGCCCTCCTTTAATTGCACTCTGTTCAAGATTAATCGGTGCAATAGAATAGATGCGCAATTTAATTCGCACACCAAAGATTCGAGCCCAAGTTCGTTACTCTACGTTTTCAAGTGCATCCAGCCCCCATTTCGTAGGCACGTGGCACTGGCCAAACGGGTTGTGCTGTATCGCGAATGATTTATCGTTTAGGAACGGCAGGAAGCAAACCTTAAAGGCACAAAGGCACTATAATTGTGATGCGAGGATGCTCACGCGTTTCACGCCATGATGCTGACCAATCCGTTCGATTGAAGAATAGCGGCTCGATCCCCGGGGAATCATTGGTGTCACGGTGCTAACACAGGTGCAAACTGGAATCGTGAAACTGACTTAATAATGGTCTGCTAACCCCACCAACCATTTTTCAATCGAACACGTTTGCGTTTTTACAATCGTGCACGATCGGGCGAGAATAATTCATCTGCAACCGGATTTACCAGTCCAATCGATCGACCCCTCTTTCCGTGGTGTATTTTGTGGGATCTTTATTCATTCATCCCACACCTGCACACTGGTGTTGGAGAAGTGGCTAACAGTGTTCTAAAGTCTGAAAAGTAGCCCAGATTGTGGCACAACAATCGAACGAAGGTAGTTTAATTTTGTTTGCCGATCTCCATCTGTTCGATCACCACCACGAAGATCGCCCAGGCGGGATCGTTTAGCCTCATGCCCTTTTAAACCGACCCCGATAATATTGACCAATGTATCGAAACGATCTTCAAACCACGTGCTTAGCCAATCTGTATGGTCGTAGCGCCAGCCCATCTTAGAGGTCAAGCAACGGCTCAAAAGGCACTTGAACGCTTCAGCTCGAAGGGGCGCTTCATGCTGAAGCGATTGCCACATCAAGACAAATATACAATTTTTGCACCATTCGCCTACCTAAGAAGCATCATAATCGTTTGCCAATGATCACCGTTAGGTGAGTTAATTGAACGAAGAAAACGAAAAACACACGCAACACAAACAAACAAAGCTGTTTCGCCATTGCTCTAGATTAGTGTTAAGGTCAAGTCGGAACACAATATTTAGTCGATAAATACACTTTATTTGCTCTTATCTCATCGCACACTTCACATGAAATACGGATGATTCATCAAGTCACACACACTGATACACTCACTGTATAGAACAACCACCATTCTTAAGGGGGGAGCGGGAGGGTAGATGTTTAAAATTAGCTCTTAAAGTTAAACAACTAGACATGATTTTAATCCCACACCAACAGGGGGATTATTCTGATACATTATTCCAAACGCGTTGCAGTTGTTGACATGGTTAATATTCTACTGAAATTATTCATTCATACCTACTGCCCGTGCAAGCAAGCGCTGTGAAATATCACGCTGCAGTTGTGTAAATACTGCGCTGTTTCCAGCACAACTATGACGGAACATTTCACTGGACGCGTCACGCTGGGAAGGGTATGTTGGATTTATCAGCTTAAACTTACTGAGCAAGGTTCGATTGCCAATTCGAGATGAAGCTTTGTGGGATTTACTTTGCAAATTGCCACCAGAGTTTGCCCTTTTCCTACCCCACCCTCCCACTCAACGATTCCATCGGAGTCGTAGCCGCAGACTCAGATACAAAACAATGTGCAGAAAGAAGATCCAAATGCCCAAACCCAGCACATCCGTCCAGTATCGGTTCGGTTCCATGTGTAGGGCTTCCAGCACTTTGCTCGTTTTGCGATAGTAGCAAAAGATCTCCTCACAGCCTATCTCCGTCCGATTGTGTCCGTACGTCGCCTGTACCAAACCCTCGAACCCGTACCGAAAGTAGCTGACCAGTGTGAGTGGCTTGAAGAAATCTAGCAGCTCGTTGTAACGGATGAAAAAGCCCGAAAACAGCAGAGCCGGTATGATCGATGCCGGGACGATGAACGGACTAATCTCGATCGGAAAGAGACATCCCGCGATCAGCCCGTACACCTGCGACAGCCACCCGAACAGTGCACAAATGCCCCAGAACATGAGGACGCGATCGGTTTCGTTTAGCTGTCCGCTAAGGTAGTACATGATTAGCTGGAATGCTGTTACACCGGACAGCATTAACGGGAAGTCGGCCACCAGCTTCGAAAAGTAGTAGGCAGAGATGGAGTAGTAGTTGCTTTTGTGCTCCCTCACAAATACAGCCGTTTCCAGCGGGACTGGACAGATGGGAAGGGAAGAAAATTAAATTAGGATTTACACTTGCTGAGTTTCGCATGTTTGTGGACCATTCAAAACTTACACGTTAATATAACCGTCATCGCATTAGCGAACGTAATAAACATCAGGAAGGCAATCAGTAGGGAAATGTTTGAAAGTACCTTCGACGCATCGTCCCCAACGTTGTAGAAGACAAAACCGATCGTAAAGCCGAACAAAACGTGCCCGAAGAAACGTAAACCCATCAGCAGCGGATTTCGTACCGTACCGAGGGTGGTACGACGCGTAAGGGTAGTGAACTGGTTCCACCAGCTGATCGGGTACTGAGGGCCACGTCCTTCAACTAGAAACTCGCTCGAATCATACTCCTGCTGAATGCCTGCAGATAAAAGGGGCGGTAAAAGAAAAAGGAAAACCTCGTTGAGTTGAAAACGCAAAAGGGAAGTAGTGCGCATTGCCTACATTTAGGCGCATTACCTAAGTTCATTGCAGCGCTAACGGATTTTTCCGACTTCACCATTAGCTTCTCCACCTCGGCACATTTCGCATCGTATTGTGATGCTATTTTTAACACTGTAACAAACAATTAGAGAAACATTTTATATTCTATTTTTTTACATCAAATGCAAACAATTCTTACCAAAATCGGCCCGATTGTAGTACGCCGGACAGTGAAAGCCAGCCTCCGCAAACGTCGGTATCAATTCATCCAGCGAACCCTGATACATACAGCGCCCATCCACCACCACGTAAAGGTCATCGAACAGCTCGAGCAACTCGGAACTCGGCTGATGGATCACACTGATCACACAGCGCCCTTGTCTGGCAAGATCCTTCATGTACGAAATCACCTGATACGAGGACACACTGTCCAACCCGCTGGTAGGTTCGTCGAAAAACATTATCTTCGGATTCGATACAAGCTCCAGGCCGATCGTGAGACGCTTCTTCTCCCCCCCAGACAGAAGCTGCGATTGATTGTGGGCACACTTTTGCAACCCTAGCAGGGCGACGACATCGTTCACGATCTTGATCTTGTGCGCTTGGGAAACGTTCCTCGGAAGCTTCAGATCGGCAGCATAGTGTAGGTTTTCACGCAGCGTTATGTTGGGCAGCACGGGAACATCCTGTGCGGTGTAGGCGACCAATTGTCGATACCGCTGTCGATCGATGATTTCATTGTTAACAATTATGTTTCCACTAACGCCCTGCGTTCTGGAAGCCAAAAATAAAGGGGGAAACGATAATACACCGTGACGAGATGGCGGAGCAAAACAAAACCACTCACTTAAAGCCACTGAGTACGTTTAGGAGCGTCGATTTGCCAGCACCCGATGGCCCTAGGATGGCGGTAAGCCGGCCAGTTTTAAATGTGCCGGAAATGTTTTTCAGCAGCACCTTTTCCTCCTTCCGTTGCCGCACCTGGTAGGTAATGTTTTGAAAGTGAAGATTTGTACCGCTCTGCATTAACGGTATCGTTATCTCGACGCTATTCTTATCTACGCTCATCTTGGCCGAGGGGCTGAAGATGACACGCTATTGCATACTGTAAAACAAAAATTCAAACAGAGGATGCGTCACGTACACGATTCTATAAGTTCCCGGCACACCCAGTGCTGTTACTCACAATGTGCTAGATAAAATGTGCGTTAAATAAATGGCACTTGCACTAAATTTGATTGGTTTAGAATTTTCTACGTTTTTGCCGTTAAAGTGTAACCGCGATCACTTTCAATTAAGTAGATTTAAACATAAAAGAAGACCTAATACTTTGCACCTCTAAAGTACACTGCACTTCCAGCGACACTAGCTTCCAGTCTACGCGGCACCTTAGTCTCGACTGAGCTGAATGCCCATCACGAAACATTAATCTTCGGTACCGGTTGGTTCGAGATCGAGACGAACCCCGCACCTCGTAGCTGCTAATTTTTCTATTAAATTTATTGAAAATTTTCCACCCCGAAGGGAACCAAGGGAACACGACGGGAGGGGGGGGGGGATTTGTCACAGAATTAAAAAAAAAGTAAACTTTGACGTCACTGACTGGATGATATTTAACATACCTGCTTCTCCAGTGCAGTGGAAGCATTTCTAACTGCACCACCCTCCTTCACACCCGCCACCAGTCGGACACAGTACAAGCTCTTTTCCGCATGAGACAAAACTCCATTGCGCGCACATTCAGTTCGGAACAAACCGGTCCGGGTGCATCGTGGTGAGTACAAAATTACACACAAACAGCAGTGGGGTTGATGCACATTTTTCTTCTGGCGGTTTCTGGCTAACTGCGCTACACTGACTCGAATCTTGAAGGTGTGCGCGATCGACCAATCACTGTGATTCAGGTATGGCATTGCCAATGAACTGCAACAAACCTACCTAGCCCGAGTGTGATCGTAGCTCGAAGGCACTTCACTTGTCTATCTGCTGTATTTCCGCATTCGCATCTTCGAGAATGCATCCTACACGCACCAAGCGAGAAACCCGTTTTTCGGATAGGTTACTAGTTCTTTATCTCTCCACACTAGATACAGACTTCGTCTCCCTTTTTTTGCGTTTCGAGAAAGGAAAACGTGCTAACGTGAAGGCTGAGCAAAGGAAGGTACCTTTATGCTGCATTCCACACGCTGTATGCATTGTGATAAACCTCAGTTTCGCACTATTCACACACGCCACGCCGAGCTCTGTTTAACCTCTGATAACGATGTTACCAACGTGAACACGAACCGTACGATAGGCTGCTGAATCAACCCTGCTTTAACGCACAGCGTGAACACACCCCGGAGAGGGGGGAACGATTAATAAAAACGGATGAATAAATAACGGACTACTCGAGTTATTAGCAAAACGATTGAGTGAACTGAATGAATAATGTAGAGTTAGAAAGAGAACTATTTAGATTGTACTGGATGCGCTACACTGATGTGCATTGCTTTGCAATGATACTGAACTATAATTATAGCTGGATGAGGAATTTCCATTTTAAACTGACACCGAGAACCAATCACTTTTCATTAACTGTGTAAATTTAAATCTAGAGTGAAAAAAAAAATCAACCACAACGTTGCTCACCCACCGGCCACTACTTACCAACTGTTTGGAGGTCACTCGCTTCTTAGGGCATTGCCTGCTCAACTCACAGTGAAAGGGCCCCTTTTGGAGCGCCTACAGCTTATTTTGCTACGAAAGAGTAGACAATTTTTGTACACTTACAGAAAGAGAGATAGAACAGGTAGACTAGAAAGGCAGTAGCTTAAACGATGTAAATGAAGCAGCGCAAAATTACACGCGCACGATAGCCCCTGGATGTTTAGGCTCTAATAGAAAGCACAAACAAAGTTATGTACGTTCTTAGGCATCATTCTTATTCCGCGCATCGGCTAGTTGTCGTCACGGTGACGTCAACGAGAAACAAGAAAGAAAACAAACTAGTTTTTAATAATGCCAACAGCAACAAAAAACGCTGCAAATACGACAATCTTTAATAGTTTACGCTTTATATTGCTACAATTACTGGGGATCTTGTTTTTTATTTGCCTTGCTGGAGCCCAGAAGACTGTGTTGGTCTATATATAAACTCGTACGGTTGGGTTAGTCAAGCAAAAAAAAACTGCGTTATTGCATTTCGAGGATTGACTATACTGTTGCTTTTCTGCTCCTTTGTTTGTCTCGTCTAGAGGTACTTGCACTCAACTGATCTTAACATATTCAATGTCATATCCCTACCCTTTTCCTGAGGGTCGTTGGGGTTTGGAAACGATTCAACGGTTTCGACGTAGCCTTACCTTAAGGCTAACGTACAGCAGCACGTGAAGGACGCTGAGCCACGCGCACAATCCCGCCACATCGTACCAGTAGCGGTCCTGTTCCATCTGCAACATTTCCATCACTTTGCTCGTTTTGCGATAGTAGCAAAACATTTCACTACACCCGAGCTGTGTTCGGTTTCGGCCGTACGTAACCTGCGCTAAACCTTCAAAAGCGTACCGAAAGTAGTTGACGTTCGTGAGCGGTTTAAACACGGCCAACAGTTCACTGTACCGAATGAAGAAGCCGGATAGTATCGCTGCCGGTATGATAGAGGCTGGCACGATGAAAGGGCTTACAGTGAGCGGAAGTATACTGCCCGCCACCATACCGTACATCTGCGCCAACCAGCCAAACAGTACGCTGATGCCCCAAAACAGTACCACCCGTTCCGTTTCGTTCGGTTGGCCGGTAAGATAGTACACGATCAGCTGGAAGCAGCTTACCCCTGCAAGCATTAGCGGAAAGTCGGCCACAATCTTGGAGCAGAAGTAGGCGGACACGGGATAGTAATTGCTTTTGTGTTCCCGCACAAACACGGCCATTTCGAGTGGGACTGTAATCCGAGAGAGATAGAGGGAAACAATGATAGTTATTTGCAAATTTGCCGTCTGTGCATTTGCATGCCCGTCCAGGGAACGGGTCGGGGACAATTTCCTTACACGTCAGCACCACCGTCATCGCGTTGGCGAACACGATAAATATGAGGAAGAGTATGAGGCAGGACACGTTCGATAACACTTTGGCACCATCGTCACCCACGTTGTAAAACACGCTCCCTATCGTCAGCCCGAACAGCAAATGGCTCAGCAGCCGGAACTGAGTGAGCGTGTGGTTTCGCACCGTGCAGAGGGTTGTGCGGCGTACGAGCACCACAAACTGTCGCCACCAGGCGATCGGATACTGGGCGGTCACTTTACTCTCTGCCAGCAAGTTGGTGCATTCCTCCATATTGGTGGTGCCTATGAGCAAAAGAATGGGGCTGTATCATTAGGTTATTCATTCACGAAACACAATCGCGTTTACCATTCTCCAGGTATCCATTGATCGCCGTATCGGCTCGTGCTATCAGCTTCTCCACACTGTCCATATCGTCGGTTCTCTGGGATGCTATTTTTAGTACTGTAATAGGGAAAAAACAAAGTGTTATTACAATTCCACTCTGTACCACCATCTGCCCATATCACACACACCAAAATCAGCTCGATTGTAATAGGGAGGACAGGTGAAGCCCACCTCCGCCAGCGTCGGTATGAGATCGTCCAGTGATCCTTGGTACATGCACCTTCCATCCACCACCACGTACACATCGTCAAACAGCTCGAGCAGTTCCGAGCTGGGCTGATGCACAACGGTAGCAACGCATCGTCCCTGTCGCGCAAGATCGCGCATATACGAGATCACCTGGTAAGACGCCACACTGTCCAACCCGCTCGTAGGCTCGTCGAAAAACATTAGCTTCGGATTCGATACAAGCTCGAGCCCGATCGAAAGTCGCTTCCTCTCTCCACCGGACAGTGTTTTCGCTTGGCTGTGGGAACACTTCTGCAGCCCCAGCAGGGCTACGATATCGTTCACGATCTTTGTCTTGTGGATGTAGGAAACGTTCTTGGAAAGCTTCAGATCCGCCACATAGTGTAGCGTCTCGCGAACGGTAAGATGCTGCAGAAGCGGTACATCCTGCTCGGTGTAGGCGACTAGCTGGCGGTACTTGTGACTATCCACCGCCTCATTATTGATGAGTATTCTGCCACTAACGCCTTGCGTTCTAAAAGGCAGACAAATTCATTAAACTAACGATGCAAAATACTACTTTATTGCTTCAATCCTTACCTAAACCCGCTCAGTATGTTCAACAGCGTCGATTTACCGGCACCGGAGGGGCCAAGAATTGCGGTCAACCGACCGGACTGTAGTGTGCCGGAGAGGTTCCGCAGCAGCTGCTTTTGGTTCACACTGTACGACAGGTTCCGAAAGGTCAGGTTGGTTATCGTTTTCACCAGCGGTATTACCACCTGTACCGTTTCGTCCGCACTCATGTTTTCAGTGACTAAAAATGGGAGTTTAAAAAAAAACAAAACAAAACACCAATTGGCATTAAAAACTCTTCTTGTAATTGTTTGTTGTAAACACAAACAAAGCGGTAAATTGGAGAGAGAGATCGTTGTATAAACATAATTCTAGAGCTGAACGTGTGCGTTTTTATGAACCGGCAATGTTTGTAAACATCGGGCGTCACGCACACCACGACCAACAACAACAACAGTCCACAGTGACGTCACCGGTGTGAACTGTCAAAAATTCACCTGCGATGCGAACGATCACGCGTTTGCTCTCAGTCTTTCTCACTCAATTCCAACACTCTCTTTCAATCTCTCCTTTGTTTCTTTTACACTCTCCAACAAATCTCTTTCTCACTCTCTACCACTGTCCTGGAACAAAACCATGGAGGCCTTTAATTGGAGGGGGAGTGGTCGTCATTAAATCACCGGCATGACGTCACGATCGGAAAGGTGATCTTTCCATGCAATCACACCATCTGGCATTTCTGAAGAACACAAACACACCCACACACTCACACCCTCTGTTTCCTGTTCAAGGCGCTGCCTTGTGGTATGCAGCTCACGCACTTCTCACTCCTTTTTGCAATTTTGTACTCAATTTGGACAGCAAAACTATCAATGATCGTCCATAACTTCCGCTCAAGTAGAAAGATGACCAAACTTCCAAATGTCACCCAAGAGAAGACTCACTCTCTCTTCGTCCGGGAGTTAACAAAGATCAATTTAGATGCTCGTCGAACATCTCGCCGTTGATAGGGTCGAAGAGGTCAATGTGCGCGGCACACACACACTCCCACCCACACAAACACACTGAAACACACCCGAGCTGATCACACACTCGTTCAGCATATGCATATTAATATGCTCTCCAACGCTAATGATCTAGAACACTTCTTTCAAATCAGCGCCTAGCCATCGCGTAGAATGATCGTTCTCCAGAGATTTTAACACTAACGCCAGACAACAAACGAGCGTGTGTTACTTACTTCAACGCACCCGGCTGCTGCTGCTTTGAAACTCCACCGAAACCCCAAACCAAATCCGATATTATGCCCAGGGATCGATGCTAGTGGTAAAACGTGCCGACACTCCCCACCCCCCTAGGATTGAGCTCGATCGCGCGAGCGTACACCGCGGAGCAACTTGGCTGACTGAGCATAAATGTGTTTTGTCTTGTGGCTGCGTTGGGCTTTTCGGCGTTCGCTTCAAACATTTCTTAGCGCGCTCGCAACGTTCGTTCTCTTATTCTCGCGCGCGGCACCCATGTTGGCACACATTGAACCAAAAAATAAATAAAATCGCGCGCGCTCCCGCTCTATTCTCAACGCGTTCATTATTATTCATATACAAATACACACACCCATCACTCGTAACATCTACAAATGCAGGGGATTTGGTTGGCGAGGGGGGTGCGTTGGGCGACACTTTTGAGAGAAATTTTCCACCGGGTTCCGGCCACTAAGAATTGCATAAGGGGCGATTCTAACTGCTGCGAGTAGTCCACATGGCGCACATGGCGTAGATACGATCGTACATGTGTGTGCGTGTGTCTCATTCTCGCGGCAGTTGTTTCTATTTCTTTTCCTGTTTCACTGAGCATGTGGAGGGGAAATTAGTTAAACATTATGTGGATGACGAACAATTCAAACAAACGATCGGGAGTTGAGTCATTCCAACCAAAAATGATCACTTATCGCTTCGCGGTCGTCTTTATTTGAATAAAGATGTTTTCTTTTTCTCGGAAATGGGAAGGGGGGCGGGTCTTTGCAACGAACGAACTCGAGTGAGTAAAAGAAGATTTATGTTTGAAGCGTCTTGCCGAGGTGGAAGTGGAATGTCAACTACCGTTTTGGAGTGTTTGGAATGAAGATGAGTATCACTAGTTAGAAACGTTCACGACAGCACGAAACACATACAGACACACGCATTGCTGAGCAGCACAAAGCCATTCCAAACGCTCGCCTTGGATTGAAATTATCGAGCACATGCACTTGTTGTTGTGGTAAACAAAATTAACATCCACCTTTTACAGCGAATTTGTTTTTCTGCTTCGGATTCTGCTCGGTTCCTCCCAACCCCTCTCCACCTTTTTCTACAGTAGTAGTGACGCTTAAACGTGAGTGTAAGTTTGATGAAATAATTTAAAACAGCAATGTTTGCCTCCCGTCAAGTGCCGCTACGTGTTATGCAATTTAACGATACTCACGTGTCACTTCACATGGCGCGTAAGATATTACGCGGCTGATAATTGATTTCCCCATTTTTATTTGCACTCCTTACCCCGGACGGGACGAGAAGTTTTCTTATACACTTAAAAAAATATACTCCGACAGAGATAAAACCTCTTGCAAACGTTACATAATAAAAAAAAACTTCCTCTTACTCTTATAAAATAAATGCAAACTTATTACGTACGGAGTGTCTAAGTGTGTAGTAGAAATAAAAACAGGTCCTTCTTTCTTCACTGCAATCATCTGGTTCGCTTCAACCGCCACGCTAAACTTGCGTACAGTGCTACGTGCAGCACAAAGATCCACCCGAGCAGTCCACAAACGTCCATCACGAACGTGTTTTCCAGCATGTCGAAGCTTTCCAAAAATTTGGGCACCTTGCTAAAGTAGCAGAAATCGCCCGAGCACGGTAAATTCGCACGGTCAAAGCCATAGATCGCTTGCATCGCGCCCTCGAAGCTGTACCGGAAGTAGGCGACGTACGTGAACGGAATGAGAAAATCGAACATCTCCCGGAAGCGCACGAAAAAGCCACAAAAGATGAGCATCGGTATGACGGAGCACGGGACGCAGAAGACGCTCAGCTCGAGTGGGAGCGCACTGCCCGCCAGCAGTCCCGTCATCTGGGCAATCCAGCTGGTAAAGATGCAGATGGTCCACAGCATTACGATGCGATCGAGCTCCATCGGCTGGGAGGTTAAGTAGTAGGCACCGGCGAGAAATACGGATGGTCCTAGTATCTGGTGCAAAAACAAACAAAATAAGACGTAAGGAAACACGCACGGGCGATCGGGAAACGATCACTTACCAGAAATGGAAAGTCCGCTACCAACTTGGAGAAGTAATAGGCCTTAAGTGAGTACCAATTGTTCATTCGCTCCCGCACAAACACGGATGTCTCCAGGGGGACTGTAAGTTGAGTGAGATGAGCATTAATTAATTGACATTGATTGAATTCTTTGTGTTCCGAGCAACACTTACACGTCATTACCAAAGGCATCGAGTTGGCAAAGAACACAAATATGAGGAAAAAGAACAGACACGAGGCATTGCTGAGCATCTTGGAGCCTTCATTACCAACGTCGTAGAATACAACTGCGATCAGCAGTCCCACGAAAAGATGGGCCAGCAGCCGCATTTTCGTTAGCTGCAGATCACGAAACGTGCACAACATGGTGCGACGAGTCAGCGTTACAAACTGACCCCATTCGGAGGTTAAATATTGCCGATCGGACGAGGAACTCGCGCTCGTGCGCGAACTATCATCGCGTTCTTCATTTAACGCCGGACATGGCATCAGCATGACATCTTTCTCATCACAGTTCGGTGCATCATTCGGGACAGCTTTCTCGTCAATCGCTTGCTGCTTGGCACGGTCTCTCAGCTGGAGCAAATTTCCCTCATGCTTGAGGCTTGCAATTTCCAGCGCAAAGTCGGCCCGATTGTAATAATTCGGACACTCAAACCCACACGCCTTGAACGTATCCACCAGCCCATCCAACGGGCCACGATACAAACAATGCCCTTCGGACAGCACGAACAGATCATCAAACATTTGCAGTATGCTC
Organism: Anopheles christyi; assembly: GCA_000349165.1. Classification (NCBI taxonomy): domain Eukaryota; kingdom Metazoa; phylum Arthropoda; class Insecta; order Diptera; family Culicidae; genus Anopheles; species Anopheles christyi. Next base: position 3,132 of record KB681635.1, on the reverse strand, counting down.
GAGCTAGGCTGATGAATGACGCATATCACACACCGTCCACTAGCGGCCAGATCCTTCAGGTGGGCAACTACCTGCATCGCCGCTATGATGTCCAGCCCGCTCGTCGGCTCGTCGAAGAACATAATCTTCGGATTGGAGATCAGTTCCAGCCCGATCGAGAGACGCTTCTTTTCACCGCCGGATATGTTGGCGACGGGATTGTGCGCACACTTGGCAAGCCCGAGCAGCTTCAGCACGTCCACAACCATGGCCGATTTCTGGGGCATCGTAAAGTTGGGCGCTAGTTTCAGGTCGGCGGCAAACTCCAAACTTTCGGTGACGGTGATGTTACCGAGCAAGCAGATGTCTTGTGGGGTGTACGATACTTCGCGGCGATATTTCCGCCGATCGATCGGTGTACCGTTGATGAGAATGTTACCGGAGACATTGTTTGTCCTGGAAGAAGAGGAATATGTATATAATATTAGCACTAAACAAAAATTGCCCGCGCTCCTAGCACCTACTTGAATCCACTCAAAATGTTAAGCAGCGTTGACTTCCCAGCACCGGACGGGCCGAGTATGCCGGCAAGGCGGCCGGATTGGAATGTCCCCGACACGCCGCTAAGCAGCGGCTTATTCTGTCCATCTTTATGGCGCACCTGGTAGCAGATATTCTGGAACTCGAGTGTCGTCGAGGGAGTTACGGTGACTTTAGTGCTCTCGATTGCGATCGTTGTGTCGGTCCCCATGATGTAGAGACTATTTGTATGCTATTCTAGGAGATTGCGTTGCTGTCGCAAAATCACTAGTTCATACTGCAAAATGAAAATTCCTATAGAAGAAACAAAGGTGAAGCAAACACGAGTTAATTACATAGTGCTAAAGGCTAAGAGGTTCACGATTAATAACGCTTGTACATTGCATCTTAACTCGCTGAGAGGTTTTCTTATTGCGAGGCAATGAAGTATAATTTTAAAACCTGTTCCATTACTTGAAAGATACCTGTCCATGACATAAGAGGGGTAAAATGAACTCCTTTGGTGCAGTATCTTGTTTTCTTACACGTTAATGCAAGATTGCAAGTTTCTCTCACGTTGTTTATCACGGGTTTTGGTAAAATTAGACTGGTTTATCAATTTAAAATTTGAATTATTCTTCGTTTCCTATTTTCTTAGAATTTGACGTTAGTTTGTGTTAAAATTCATTACCACACTAGCTTAGTAGCACAAACATCGTTTGCTTCAAATTTAAAATAATTGCCAGCCCCTGGAATTAATCTATCAGCTAACGGCAATAACCACCAATAGATAAGTATTGGTTTGTTTACCCATACGGTTACCAAAATCAAGCACTTTGATTTGCTGCTATTTTTCACTTTAAAATCTTCTAATTAATTCGCGCATTGTAATCAAGAGCCACCATAACAACAACAAAAACATTCACACAAATCGCTAGCAGCTGGCCGATACTAAGACAAACCATCGCTTAGCTTAGCTGATGCATCGTTAGTTCTTATCGTGCACGAAATGATAACATTGAAATACGGTTCCCAACTCCCCTTATCGAAACGATGTATCAAATCAACACCGGATCGAAAGAGCTTCACTGCCCGATGGCATCATCGTGCTTGTTTTGCCGTTCGCTTCTACACTTGTGCCAAATCCAAAAAGACTAAACACAATCTACAAGGTGACCAATTCGGGGCCATTCGCAGCACGCACTTGAAAATAGATTCGAGAAAGGTTATGCTAATCGCACTCCAGTCTGGCTTGCCACTTGGCTGATAACGCTTGGGGCGCTTACGCGAGGGCAGGTTTTATTTATTTTTTGTTCAGTAAATGAACCCGGACCTTTTTTTGTGTGCCGGCTTTTCCCTATCAAGGTCTAAATTCGACAGCCACTGATCAAAAACTACGCTACACTTTGAACTGTACAAAAGAAAACGTATCTCACATTTGTGTTGTGGCGAAAATCATGCAAGTTAGAACTGATATGTGCTGTTTACTTCGTAGTTTGATTACTTCTTGCCATTTTGGTACACTTCACACGGTGTTAAGACGGCTCTATAAACGCATACTTATTGAATATTTGCTATAAACTAAACAAATGCTTAAAATTGCATAACTTTAGGCGATAAACACTATTAAAAGACTGAGCATGTTTTGGGATTGCTCGATATTTTTTGCCTTTTATAACATCGCAATTGAGTACACGCTCAATTAATTCCACCTTTAACGTCACCGGCTCACTGTCTGTCTTCAAAGTTGTCCCCCTCGAAGGGAACAATTACAGTTTAAGTCGCAGGTCACAGTGGGTCCATTAAACCATGCTACAATTTAATTTTGTATCATTTTGCCACTGACACACTAAGATCACTTCACGAGAGAGTTAGTCGAGTCACTTGAGACAGAAAAAAGATACACTCACACACTACGGATGCGGAACCGCTTCTTACCTCTGCGCGCGATGCACTACGACTGTGGCGTTCCGATCGCCGTTGAATTGAACCCGAAGTCCGAATTGATTGTGTGTCGGACTACTCTACACTACTGCCAACATCTGGTTTTGCAAACACACGGATAGTACAATCTTTTCGCGCTTCTGCCTGATAAGCGATGCGCGGCGTGAAAACGGTTTCCTTGGCTTTGGACGACTTTGGTTGCGAGCTGTGACCGCTTGGATGTGTCTGAAGCGTTTGATTGACTCCAGGCCGGCGTGAGGTTTATCGACGGTCGGTCAGTTGGTCGTACCACCAAGAGCAAGATAGCTTGTGTGTAAGGGTGTGTACGTGAACGAGACCGAACCGATGTGGCAGTGTGTTTCGTTCAATTAAGCTTCGTTGATAATGTTTTTTTTTTTCTTTTGTTTGTTTGTTTGCGTTGTATATGTAAAGGGCGCAACGCGGAAGAATAACAAGGAAGGCACTATGTCTCAAGTAACTGCACTTATTATTTTTTTTTTATTTTACTATTTGGAACACTCTCACTTTTTGTACTACATGTTGACCGCAAAGTAAATCTACACGCAAAAGGGAAGCAGATCGAGATGCTGCCATCCAACGTTTCAAGCAGTGTAATGGAAAATGGGAAGAGAAAGTTTGTTGGTGCAGCATACACAACCAAGCAACAGCTCTTTAATGGGCACAACAGTT
>KB681624.1:0-16447 GCA_000349165.1 Anopheles christyi | reverse complement strand
TAGTAGTAGTAGTAGTAGTAGTAGTACTAGTAGTAGTAGTAGTAGTAGTAGTAGTAATAGTTGTAGTAGTAGTAGTAGTAGCAAGTCAAAAGCTTCAAGCAAACTGCGCAAAACCTTTAGGTATTTTCCCGTGCCAAGTCACACACCGTACCTCTTTTTCATTGATTGCTTCTATGCGATGAATACTTTGATTTCTGGAGGAATCATACACGATGCTCCTATATTCTACTCAAACGACATAACAATAGTACAGTATGCTGATAGTCAGTGATTTTCCCTAAGTGGTCCTTAGGCTAATACGTTGAGCGCAAAATAATTATTTTTTTATTGCCTTTTTATCCTGAACTTGAAATTGAACGAACGAAGACATTCATCATATGAAAAACAAAAAAACCACACGACACATATTATTACTGATAATCCCTTTTCTTGTCAAACATTTGAGGCTAAAATCTGAATTTACAAGATACAAACAATTATACTAAAGGTATATTCAGGATAATTGTGCTGATTAAAAACTATTTCGATAATTTATGTAATTTGAAATTAAACAAAAAAAAATTATCGAATACGTCATTTAAACGCGTTAAAACGCTGTGGATATATTTTGTGACGCTCTGTAGTTACTCGTGTGTTGCGCTACGCATGCTCAGCTGATAAGTGAAGGCAAGGAAAATATCAACAAGCAGATCCGCTGGCCAAAAACTGAGTATATAACATCTAGTAGATCCCAAGAGCTCGTTGCGTGAACACCCCAATGTATGTTTTCAAAAAAAGATTAAACATATCATTTGTTGTTCGAGCTAGGTCGGATTGCCTGTGTCGGATTTTTTCCTCTAGTATATAAATATTACTAGAGCAGCGGACTAGAGAATGTGTACTTATCCAGTCTTTCAACAGTTGAATTGTAAACAATAAAGTTTTCTCGTAGTCAACTTGTGCTTTGTTGTTCGCTTTAGGTAATTTGGTATAGTAAAAACAAGTTTGCATACTTTTTGCGTGAGTGAAAGTTGTCTGTAAAATATTTGAAGCGTGGTACCATTTAAATGTTGATCGTTTAAAGGAAATATGTCGGAACAGTTGTCTGCATAACTAAGCGATAACTTTAATCCAATTGGATTTTTTGCGGTGGTTTTGTTTAAATATACTGCCTTTCCTGCACTTGTTTAATTAATTAAATATTCATAACTTTGAAACAAGTGGCTGTTTGAATATTTAAACCTTTCCATGGCAACTATCCTTAGCAACCGTCCAAACAGTTTGTGCGAGTGAATACGCGCTACACCAAAGCGAAATATGAATAGTTGTGAGTTGAAAGGCTACAGATACATGTTCTATAGTCAGTGTTAGATGAAAAGGTAATTTGAGCAAAGACTCGTTACAATGAGTGGTTTTAGAATACGGAATGTGGATAAGAATTCGATCTGAAATCCTGAACTGACAATTTCTGCGTCTAATGACAAAAAGTACAGGATGACCCAAGAATATTTTTAAATGAAAATATTTAACACAAAATAAAAAACAGTGAGATTAAACGCGTTTTAAGTGAATTTTTGTGAAGATTTTAATAGCGACAAAATAAGCCGGCCAACACAAAAAAGGAAAAAAAAAACAATATATACTGAAAATGTTCAACGCTAAGAATGTGTCGGTGATAAGAACGATGACCACGATGGCAATGCATGCGAACCTGGTAGCAAAAGTGCATAAACTTCTTTCCGTGGCCCAGTTTAGTGCTGGATCGGAAATGGTAAGGTAATGCTGACGGTTTGGACATAACGAAAGGAACCCAACTTTGCACAACAATGTGCGTTGGCACGATGATTGATGTGTAGGACGTAGGATGGTGAAGGTAGAATGATGCCGATTGATGCAGCTGATGCTGGGCATGTTGAGCAGTTAAGGCGTCCATTGTAATTTAATTGGAATGACAGATGACGCCAGAACGCTTCGGGCAAAGAATGGGAACAAAAATGTTGTTTTTTGTGGCTTTATCACTTGAAGCTCCTGAGCGATGACGATATTTGCGTGATATTTTATGCTCGTATTTTTTCATTCCTGGCCTTACAATTTCTTGATATTGTGTTCAGTAGAAAAGTTAACCATTGATTATTCCTCTAGGTTTGTATACATGCATTAGATGTATCTCACCTGCAATGGATATGATTTTGAATGTTATAGTCTACATCGCAGCAGAGTACCACTGACTTTGATGTTATGGTTAATGGAGCACTTGGTTGTAATCACTCTCATACTGTGCCTTTCAGTCAACGAATGTCATAGACGACATGAACTGTTACCGCATCAGCGAGTTAAAAAAAAGAAGGCTTCTCCCATTTTGATGGTTCCATTTTTCAAGGTCTTTAAGGAAGATAGTCACTAAAATGTATAAGCTTCTTGTTTTCCCCAGACCGTTGTATTATTGGACTGCTAGGAAGCTCATTTTATCTTTTACCGTCTGATCCATTTCAATACACCAAACCAAACAACCATGTCTTACAAACGATGAACATAGCTTAACGAGGGTATTGACGAATGACTCCTGTTGAACCTCTTCACGAAGCATAAAACGATGCTTCATGAGCAACACGATTGTTGCATATTAAAGGATCTCAGATGAAAACAACTAAACAGTACTGAAATGTTTCACGTTTGCTTACTCGATACACTAGGAAAACATACTTGGTATAAAGTGTCTTGGATGTATGAAGATCCAAAAGATTATTTTTTATGTCGTTAGTTCGTCGTAAAAGTCACAACAAGAACCATAGAAATTTGTTGTAAGAAAACCAACAAATTGTGTATTACAGTCATATCCATCGACCTTGGGAGATGCAAATCCATAAGTTGTTCAAAAAGCTTTAATATTTTTGAGAAGATAATATGGACATAGATCGTAAAACTATTATTTTCTTCATCTTCTTGGTTGGCACAACAACCCACGTAGGGGGTTAAGGGCTGCCAAGCTACTTAATGTGGTTGGCTTTCTGTGACTTATTCGAACAATGTCGGGCCTTATTACAGGCCTACGCCATTACCATTCGACCACTGGGCCTCCTAAAACTATTATTTTAGTAAAACAAATATTATCATCTTGCTAAACGACGAAAAGACACTAACGATTTTTGTCAAGATCGGAACAATAAAAACTATGGTTAAACTTTTCCAGGGAAATTCTACTAATGCCAATATTTTCCTTCGTTTGTCAACCCATTGAAATCCAATGCAATGCTAACAAAAGTATCCATTTAGATTCTACGTCAACAGCATCGGTACACTTCTTACAAACTCGCTGTGTTGGTCCTTTCATATTGACATTGCAAGCACAGGACTTGCAGAACACACACAAAAGACAGTGGAGCGTAGATCTAGAACTGAAGGTATTTGTTTTTCGGTTTGAATAGTATCTCAAAGTTCTAAAGAAATAATAATTTAAAACATGTGTTAAATATTTATCATTCTCATCACTATTGCATTTCTATCAGGATGTATCAAACAGAAACAGATTTTTTTATAGAAAAACATTTATAAGTACCAATCTGTAACTCCGATTGCCTCTATTGTAATTTTTCAAAACAAACAAACCAAACTCTCTTTGCCTACACGTTGTTGAATGTAATTAGAGTTGGTAGTAGTTTTGAACAGCTTAATTCATGTTTTGTAATGTGTTTGATTGAATACTGCTGTTTCATAATGACTTAATTGGTGTCATTACGTTTAATATGTATACCACTAAATTGTTTTCAAAATCAAATCATAAAACAACATATACTGCGTTTGATACGGAGTTTGACGTAAATGTCTTAATTAAAATTATCCCTATGAAAGATTTACATAAAACTAAACAGTTCTGCTGATCTCATGCTGCAGCGACGACTAAACGAAAAAAATAGATAGGAAACGTCACACCTGACTTAACAGACATAGCCAAACAATGAATGTTAACATAAACAATGGAACGCTATACTTGAATTAATACCAGATGTTTTAGTTTTGGACCACAATTCATGAAAAAATCATGTGCTCGCCTTGTTCGTCACTATTGGCGTATTCTACTGGCGAGCAAACAATATAATTGTTCATGGAGCAAATGAAACTCGCCTGCCATTGCAGGTGTTTGTTTATTGAAAGAAAATTTGTGAGCGATGGTTTACCGGAGCCGTTTAAAGTAGGTGTAACATTCTTCAAAATGCTTGCTGTAGGAGTTATTTACACCCCTTATACGCAAGCAAAGCTTCCTTTTGTTAGAATTAAGATTCGCGAGCATGGTATATTTTAAATAGTGGTGCATTTTTAAACGTGAAACGATTATGAAGATTACTCGATCTTTACACATAATTTCAACGGCGTGTGTACACGCGTTTTTGGCGCCAACATCTGTCGTATACAGCATGACATCAGCATGACACCGTTGATGGATCGCACGCGACACCACATCGCGCGAGGAATCGTGCTGAATGATTCGCCATTCCGTCACCGTTGTGGAAGATCGGACGCATTGAGCGTACTTTTTGCATCATTAGGCAATTGGAGCTCGGCGCTTCGGATGCAGTCATGCATTTTGTGGCAGCGTTCCAGCAGCTGTGCTTGAGAGCACAATTAGCGAGCGTTTGATTCGCGTTCTGCGCTCTCGTGTGCCGGTATTAATTGAAAGGCTCACAGCCGTGAGAATCTTTTCGTCCTCGCTTCCGCTACTAATAGAGATGCTTTCAAATGCCAGCTGCCTGATGGACTAGAAGATTGTGTTAGTACATTAGCGAAAGGTTGGAAAAGTCATAGTGTGAAATATGAGCATTAGTTGAATCTGCTATGTATAACATCTTAATATTCTTGTATAACGATTAATTTTGGTATTAATGCATTGTGCTATTGTATGGAATCATCTAAGAGATAGAAATGAGTCAAGCCGAAAATCAAAATCTTTATTATAAGTCTTTAGTTACAGATAACTTACTTCATATTTATGGTTCAATATCATAATGATGTGTCGCGAACGCTTGAAAGCTTATACTGTCACGAACCAGCCGGCAAGAATCCCCATATGTTTGATTTTCTAATTTTAGTTTATTTCCATCCCCGGAACTAACCATTCTATTAAGCCGTGGAGACGCAACCATGTGGTGAGAACATTTTTTGTACATGATTTGTGGTTGGTTGCATGTGTTGAATGATTTCTGTTTCTCGTTTACAGAGGAAAACAACCTTCGATGGTAGATGAAATTTGTTTTGCAAATAGCCTCAACCACTTCCGAGTGCACCATTACTAAGCGACAGTTGCTGAAGTTTGAGGGAATTGTTTATTTGTTGATTGATTGTCTCAATAAGTCGGGTGCACAAAACCCAAATTAAAAAGCGAATCTTTTTAGTAGCCTCCGTTTACCAAGCGTGCTATCTAACTTCCAACATTTGAGTTTTTCAGCTATATATTTATATACTTTTGTTGATAATTAAATGTCATGATTTATTTACGTTACAGTTGATCAGTGTTTACGTTTCAACATTCTGTTGAGTTTGGTGTCTCAGGACGCGATGCAGCATTTGTTTTTTCGTGTTTACTCAATCACCAAACTGCTTGTTTTTTTAAATATATTAATATACTTTTAATAGAAGATTGAAATTTTGAGATAAATTACGCTCAATAATTGAATCATTGCGGGCTGCCCAGTGGTCTCATCAATAGACGCGACAGCTTGTTTAATGGTCGGACGTTGTCCAACTCTCATTTCACAAACAAAATTTACATACATTTTGTCTTCCATTCTTGTCTAATAAATTGTAGTTTGCAAACAATATATTTTTTCAACTTCAACGAACAACAATTACTCATCTGTTGCATGAAGTAGCACTCGGATAAGAAAGGCAAAAAGAAAGACATTATGAGAAGTGCTGAAGGTAGTTATGGTGTGCAGAAAGAAGTGTCTAGAGATAGATTGGTACTGACGGTAATTAAGTATTTAAAATACACATCCAACACACCAAGCCAAGTGTGAAAACATGCTACAGCAACATAGGCAGGGCAAACATCTATTGTAATTTGAAGCAAACAATTTAAATGAGTTTGTATATCTTCAAAATCAGTTGTAGTTCAATCCATGGTTATTTTACAGGCGTTAAATGTTTGATTTAAAAAATTGAGTCCTTAAAAATTTATATAGCTAATATGTCGCCCACCCTTGATGTTCAACAATGTGTAAGTATAGCATAGATAAATCGGTAGCACACAAGGTAAATCAAAACAAATTAATCGATCGCCGCCTATATGCAACACACAAGTAAAGGTACGAAAACAATTGAACACGTAGCATGGGCACGCAGAACGTTTTGGTACCGATTTCTTTGAAGTTATAAATAGATCTGATGCAAAACTAAGGTAGATCACACCATTTGTTTCCCCTAGGGGCCAATTTGCCCACCATTGACCAATTATCACGCGAATCTCATCCAGATGCGTCCAGCATGAGGCATTATGAGAAATAGAGTGAGGAAACAGTTTGCGCTAAACGGGGCCTTTTAGGACATAAGATAACACAAACACAAAGATCAATCGTGTATTGAAACCCAGCAGTATTGTGAGTTTATTGTTGTTTGGTAGAAATTTGTACTACTGTATCCAACACTTCCTAAATACTGGTGGCCGAAAACAACTGTTAGCAATCATCATTTGTTTAGCTTTATCAGTCATATTATCAACATGCATATTGTGCCTTACGTGTCTACACATCCTTACTCTTGGAAGGAAGGACAATAGCGTGTTTTCATTCTACCAATCTTGACTGCTGTTTAATTGTGAGTTGCCGTGAGTTCGGGTATGAATAGCAAAGAAAAAAATGATTTTCAGACGCAAAGAAATACATTCGTCTAGTTTTATCCCATCCGCAAATCGTTAGCTTTGTAGATGATTATCTTTCACGAGAAAATCCGTCTTCTGTGCTTGAGTTACAACGATCTGACCGCTGTACCGGGTTCGTGGGCAGAACGCTATTTTCAGTTGCGATCTGGGCCACCGTGAGGGCAACAGCATTCGTTGTAGTCGGTCGAACCCGACCGCCGTCGAAATATTATAAGCAGTTTCGTACAAGTATGGCTCAATATCTTGATAAAGTGATTATTTAGTGTACTCTACAAACGTACTGTGCAACGTTTATTGAATCATACAAAAATGATTGTTTTATTCGAATCAGCTGTGTGTGAATATTGTGAATGTTTTGTGTGGATTACGAGAAGATTGCTGTAGCTAATGATGGATACAAAATTGAAAATAAAAAAAATGGTCAAGTTGATATTAAACTTCAAAGTGATTTATTCTTCCTATGAACTGCTTTTTAATGTAGATAAATCAGTCAAAGGTTTTAAAAATCGTTATCTTGAAGTTGGTTGACAGGTTTAATTCATTACATTAATAATTTGTGTAGCCCAATCCATTGATCGATTGTTGAGCATGTTGCATGAAAGAGTTTCTACTTCCTAGCCCCATCCAGTCACAATCGTTGGATAGGGTTTGTCAAAATTTGTCAATTGAATCTCAAAAAAACGTGTGTATGCGTTTATGGCAGATTCGGCGATTGGTGTGCATCGTTCGCCTCCCGGTGGCCAGTGTGTCAACATCGTGTGAGAAAGACCAGAGGCAAAAGTTCATTCCCAGTTTTTCTTCTCTTGGGAGTGAGAATTATTTTTAAACACCCAAATCCCATACTTGAAGCAACGCGGGGAGAAGGGGGAAGGTGGAAAACATCAGAAAAATGTTGGGCCATTTTAACAGTGTGTGCGTTATTTGTTTTCGTTTCTTTAACTTAACACCTAGAGGAACAGTCAGGGTTGCCTTTCATCGCGACTACACACTGTGTAATGTTTCATGGTAGCGGTATTTCAAGCACTGTCAAAACTTCCTGCTTCTAGCATCTCGTTTCGGTTTGTGGCGGTCTTCATTGTGTGATGTGCACACAAAAAAACGTCTAACTCTTGCACTGTGTCGCGTGGCGTCAGAAGCTGGAGCATAACGGCTCGTGGTCTCACGCAAACTGTTTTCAGCTGTGGGAATTTATCTTCTTCGTTCGCGACAACCGAACGGCGAAACCGAAGCTCATATTTTAGCGGCCCAGCGTGATGTTCGACATTCTGCCACGATCGCTCCCGATCATGGGAGAACCGAATCAAAAGGAGGATTCCCAGGATTGGCAGGACACGGCCACCACAGCTCTCAGGAGGCTCACAAAGTTTATTTTTACCCCGTAGACGGTCCCTTCTGCTAGTGACCGTAATGTACGCAATATTGAAGAGCAGTAATCTGCTCCCGCACTGCAAGATATCAAACATCGAATCAAAAATGAAACGGTAATACAACAGACATGGCGCAGAGAGTACCGATCAAACGCCATACGATACGGGATGCTCCGGTCGGGATTGATTGCAGTGCCTGCTAGGTACCAAGTACCATTGACTGAAGAGGTGCAAAATGATTGCGTGCGTGGTCGTGATCAATTGTGCGATGTGGAAGGGTGGTGGGAGGTGAGGGTTTGGGGGTTCATGAGTGACATCGGTGCACAGTCGAACAGACACGGTTGACATTCTACCGAAGCAAATAAGAATTAAAAAAAAAACAATTCACATTTCCCGGCAACAGCTCGTGTGCTCATTTTCCCTGGGGGAAATATTTGTACGTAGAGTAAAAACTGCACCATTCATTCGTTTCACGTACCTACAATTGTTTCGGTAATAGATCGGTGGTGTTACATCGGGCGTTTGTGTGTGCATGTGTTGGGAGAAATTTTCACGAAATTTAGCAATTCTTGTTTAAAGATGCAGTAGATAAAAAATCGACAATGCGCTAGTGCTCCCAGGTTCCGGACTTGCAGTGTAAGAAAATGTGAACGGCTCGGTAGATTTGGTGCAAGATCTGTTTGTCGTGTCGTGTTGAACGTATCAGCAATGGTGGTGGTGTAGTTTTCGAGTAGCCTAAAAGTTTCTAACAATGAAACACGAAAGTCAACGGTGGTGGTGAATGTAGTGCGAACGAGCGTAGAATAGTGTATGTGTGAAATTAAAGCAGAGAAATAGAGTAGATACACGACGCATTAGGCGAAGATTGTCGTAGGCGACAGCAAGGTGTGTGCATTTCGAGCGAAAATAAAAAGTCACACAGCCGTGTGCAAGTGTGCTGATCTCAGTGATAGAGAGATAGTGATAATAGTTGATCAGTGATCGAAAAAGTTCAAAATAATAAAGCGAACGAGTGACGGTTAATAATGTCGACTACTTCAATTTCCCGCGAGGAAGAGCGCAAGCCGCTTATGGAGGAGTTTTATCGGCAGCGACGGATCCTTCTTGGCTGTACAATTCTTATCGGGGTGGCAGCCGTCATATGGATTGTGGCTATTTCTACCGATCACTGGTTCATCGTAACAGGTGGCCAAGGTAAGCAACATGTGTGGCACTTCTTAGCTACGTTTTACGTTACTCGAATCGAATCTCTGGCAAACGTAAACATTGATACATCGGGCAGGTTTATTGTGCGGGAACCGTTTAAAATCACGAGGGAAAATAATTTTAAACGTACACACTTTCGAATCCGAACAACGGCAGCAAACGTGCTAGGATAGCCAGATAGAGAATCTATAAATAAAGAATACAGATTCCATAGTGAAGGATGTGGGGAAATGGTTAGTTAGTGCCGGCAAGGTATGGAGTAATCAGTACAGCAAACGCATTGTACCGACCAGTGTTGTAATTTATTAATTCCAACAGCGAATGATCGCACCAGCCCTTCAACACTTAACGTACCGCGTGGGGCAAAGAATGGAAACATGGGGCAGGGCGCAAGGCACCTCAACCGTAGCAGGGACATAACTGCGCTACCCAACCAACCAGAATAATTTTACTTTAAAGCATCTTTTTTAACAACATTGTAAGCCGTCTTGTAGCCATAATTGTACGATTCCCGAGGGTTTCATGTTTCCTGTGAGTGGTAAAAACAAAGGTCCAACATTCTTTGAATGGCTGCCAACTGATGAAATGACGAGATTTGGCATTAGAAAGTGGAAAGACTACTTTTCTTCGAACGAAACGGAATTTTTTGAAGGTAAAGAAAGATGAGTCCAATCTGGCGAAAAAAAATCAGGATTGGATTTTTTCACAAATAAAATAATAACTTATAAATTGTTCATTTATTTCCTGGTCACAATTACTATAAATTGACACAGTAAATTAAAATAATGTTAAAAGTGAGCAATTGTTAAAAGTGAAAAAATGACACAATTGATCAATGAAACAAATGATTGTATACCATGATAGAAATAATTGCTAGCTATTGATCAACCTGATATTAAATGATTAAATTATTAAATGAAAAATCATATTAAATGTAATCGTTAAGATAAATTAATGAGTACAACAAATAGCAAATGGAAAGCATAGTTTTATATTAAAATCTTATTGCTTTCAATCGACGAGAAAGTAAAGAAAATAACATTTTATCTTTGCTAAACGGGATCAACGTAATTTTAATTGTTTCAACGAAAATGAATTATTACATCCATTGCATGTGTAAAAATGTTCTGTGAAAGTGTGATTTGTCATGGTAAGGGAATTAAAGAATAAAAGCAACGCGATAAATTTAACTACGAGCTGAACATGTGTTACAGTTGCTGCGCCAACAACCAGACAGGGCACGGTCGGTTAATCTTTTGAACAGACAGCTAATAATGTTCTCTTAACATATCATAATAATTGACGATAAATGAACACTTTCTTCATAATAAATCACAATAAATTTAATTGAGCAAGAATCTTGTACAAAAGTGTGTAATGGCAAAATGTATATCACAAAAGGTACATTTAGCACATTTTATACATTGTATAAGCCACAAGATTCTGGTATATACATAACTGACCAAATAAATAGATCAAATAATTGTTTTGAAATTATAAATTGTATAGCTTTTCATCTCACAATAATTAATGAATGAGAATTTTATAAATGTTTAGATGGGACGTAACGAAGATCGATAGAGTTAATCCATCTGCTGACAAAAGTGCGAAACTGACTTATAAAGCACTAATGAAGTGTTAATGCAATTAGTTTCGTTTTATTTAAATGAATGTGCTAAGGAAAGTAAACTGTGTGCACAGCAGTACGATTAAGTGCATAAAATAATCTCGCTCACCAAGAGTGGACCACAGCGCTTATACATAACGGTCGAAGCTATAAGAGCGTTTAGTTATTGTACTGTGAAACCTAAGGTTAAGATTGTTAGTAATATTGAATATTGTACATTTAAAACATGCATAACAAAACTTTTATGATTTTATAACTAACGTGGATTAGGGATTTGTTAGCCAAAAATGGATATTTAATAAGCGAAGTAAAGCTATTATCAAAGGTATGAATCGCTTCGGATAAAACGCGAACAGGTTTAAATTTGTATGCCACAAATCTACTTTTCGTTTCTTAGCCAACAGGGAAAGTTAACCGCGCTTGAGATACGAGAGTAGGTATGCTACTTTTCGTTCGTGTAACGTTGGCAAAGCTATCAAGCTACAACATTTCGTAGTAAAACACCACCACAATTACTAGCATGCAACTCTTGTCCATATTGACTAAAACAAATCGAGAAAAAACCGAAACGGATGAATTCAAGCCAATACTCATTACGTCGGGTGAGAAAATGTGCAAATTAGTCAGATTAAAAATAAGACTTGTTTGTAGAACGATTCAACTACAGAATCTTTCGACGACCCTGTTTAGCCGGTGCGAACGGAAAATGTAGATGCAACGATGAGCAAATGTAATAAACGCGGAAGACAAATAACCGTATGTCAGGATTAAGCTGCGGATGCTTAGCTCGTGTCGGTCGTCTCGGTCAACTGTCACATTTAGGTTTTACTTGCTCGCTCTACCCTAAAATCGCAAATTTCATTTTCAAACCACTACTAATGATTATCTTTTTTGACCTTGCGTTTCTCCCTGGTAGGAATATTCATACCGGAAACGCGTCGATACTTCAAAACTTCACATTCGGGTCTTTGGAAAATATGCCGTTATGGAGTCATTCCGGCCGTGATGGCTCAGTCTAATGCGACCCGCAACTTCACAACATTGTCATTTGTGAACGAGAACCGCATATCAACGATGCGTTCATCCATTGCGAAGGAACCATACATCAAAGATTTTCTTAGTGCCGATCTAAAAACAGAGAACCTCACCGAGGTGGACGACGCTTTCCGGAGGCAGCTGTTTGCGTCCTGGATCATTAACGATGCGGACCGATTCCATGAACTGAAGGCTCTGTTTCACGATATTACGGGCAAGGTGCGGCAGCAGGACAATGTGGCCGTACAAAAGCTCAAAAACCCACCACTAATGATGCTCGACCCTACCGATCTGAACTCAGTGCGCGAGACTCTTAAGGAGCCGGTTGCCGCCGTGCTGACCACGGTCACCATCAACTCGACGGACATCAACGTTCTAATGCCTATCACCCTATCCGAGGCCCTGTTCGACGACTGGGAGCACCGACCGGGTGTGATTTATTTACTTTGGAGCTTCGCCAAAGCGATGAATATCCCGCCGTACATCGTCAGCCCAAATGGCACCAAGTATATCATCCGACCTCCACTTCCACCCAAGAAAGGCCGCATAGGAAATGGTTACGAATACACCCCGTTCAGTACGTGTGAAGGAGCATGAGAATACTTGTGGGAAATTTGCGATGAGAAATAATGGTTATCGTCTTTTCGTTGCAGAAAAATGTAAATTCCACAATCTTTTCCCATCGGACGACGAGATTCTCCAGGATCCTGCTATCGATGACGAGCTGCTGGGTGAGTAGAAAGCTTTGAAGGTTCTTCATTTTGAACTAGGAACATTTATTCCTGTAATTAACAGCACGGGGGTTTTAATTCCTATTGCAACTGAAGTTCACAAGCATTTTGATTGTTGCTGTGAGATTGGTTTACTGTGTATGAGGTGTGATAAAATCGATTTTCAATGCAATCACAAGCTAGTATTAACGACATCCGCCTACCTATTAACATAAAATACTTTTTTTTTTACATCAAACCAACGATTAATGCAATGATCATCAACATTTTATAGAGAAGGATGAAGTTTTCTACAATCTTGAGTTCGAAACGGAAGGTACGCACCGGCAAGCACACACATACAAAGAGCACCTTTTCTGGCACACAAGCTTACCGAACAGGCTAGGCAGAACAGAATTTGTTATATACGTATGGCAATATATGGCATTTCTGTTTCCAGTTTGCTTCTGAAAGCCCAAATAAATTAAAAGTACAGTACTTTCTTACACACATCCTAACTACACTTTCTTCTATTTAGCGTTTTTGCTTTAGTAAAGTTTGTTGGCATCTGTTATAGATATTGATGTTTGTGATGTTTCGTTTATGTGGTTTTATAATGTATTTTGTTTTCAGTTGCATGAAATACTTCAAATTAGCTATCATGTATATCATACCTTACTCTAAAATGCATTGCCAAATGTCTAAGTTTGTTTAACGTGTTTGTTTATCGCAATACTCGTAAGACTTACAGAAGACATAATATTTGTAAAATCTTCCAACACTGAATTCTA
Organism: Anopheles christyi; assembly: GCA_000349165.1. Lineage (NCBI taxonomy): Eukaryota > Metazoa > Arthropoda > Insecta > Diptera > Culicidae > Anopheles > Anopheles christyi. Next base: position 2,861 of record KB681624.1, on the reverse strand, counting down.
AAGACGTATCAATTTAAACACACGCAGAAACATCACACCAAGAAGCGGAGAATGTTAACGATGCGATAATATACCGAACCGTGTACGCTTGACAGTCAAAATTACATACAACCATTCTTAAGATTCTGTCAGCAGATCCCTGAAGTTAGGATATCCGGAGCGTCGCATGTGTGTCATCATTATTCATGCTAGGTTATGCATTTCGCTGTGGCTATTAATTTACTTTTGCTAGTCATAAAAAGTTGACCGTAAAACCAAACGTACACGAGTATGCAGGACAGGCAAATTATCTGTAGACTGTCTCGTCAGTAAGTTTTCACGCCGTGCGTTGGCTTATTCGATACTAAAACATTGTGTTGCATCGTTGAATCGATTGCTCGTATTTCAAATTTGTATCACTGCACCCTGCAACGAAATACTTCGTTCAGGGTAATACGACTGTTTTGATTTCATTGTAGATATGTGTTTCGCGTTTAAGTTCAAATAAATCCCGTATAGCGACAGTCGTTGACTCCACACAGAGCGCAAGATTAAATGTAGTTTTTTATTTACAAAATGTTGTGAATTGATTTTTTTTAGTAAATCATTAAATTGCTCACTAAAATTACCTCAAATGAAAGGATTAAAACAGATCACAACATTAATACAGAAAATAGTCATCATAAATTATAAAAATTTTAATTCTTCAACACACCATGAAGATGAAATAATGATTGAATTGTGTTAACATTGTTTTGTACCATATGTTATACAATGTTAATATATAGGAACATATAACAGAATATATAAAAAAAACTATATTTTAACCATTGGCAGCGTTAGGCTTCCTCACGAAATTTTATGCTATTTTAGAAACTTAGCATGCGTATTGAATATCGAATAACATTGTTGCTTGAGTATATGTAGTAACATTACATCCGGGTTTCAATTCATAATTGTAATATTTCAATGTAAAAACACTTCCTTAGAATACACATAACCCTTCAATGCACAACAGATCTAAACACCAGCGAATGCAAATATTAGACAGTAAAGAAACTATGGCTTTTCTTTTCGCAGACTATAGCCGGACCGAAGCATCGTTTGCGTGCATTACAGTGTTTGTAATGGTGATGGGATTCATCTTTTCGATTTACACGTTTTTAAATCCACGTTACATGTTCAAACGGTTGGCCGGCGGAATACACTTCATATCAGGTACACTAATGAAACAGTGTAATGCTCAAAAAATCCCGGCAGAATGTTTAAATCTGGCTTATTGTTTATTCTGTTTCCAGCGGCGACAAGTATTGTCGTTATTCAGGTGTTGGTAGCTTCCGTAGAGTACGAAAAGGAAAACATATCGTACACCTTCCCGAAAGGTGCCAAATATAGGTAAGTTGAGATAACGTTGTTTGTCCACTACTGGTAAACTCGAAGTTGGTTCGCATTTATCCTAATCAATAATGGTTTTTTCTTCGTCACCTTCATTTTAGCTACGGCTACGGATTTTATTTGGCTTGGTTTGTATTTTTATCTAACATCTACTCTGGTTTGATGTTCATGTGGTACTCAAAGAAGAGGAAAGGTAATAAAGCAGCTACTGAAGAGCTGGGTATGGCCGACGAACCCATCAACATTGGGCGATAAGCAGCGAACGGTCAACATTTCCCACCAACACCAAAGACAACGCGAACAAGGAAGTAATTGGTTCCATATGCCCACACGGGAAATAACAAAAAACGCGTCACGCGACCATCCTTCGCAGTTACAACTGGGTTAAATATGCAAACTTCAGCTATGAATCTTCCCAAGGCGCTTTTTATAAAAAAAAACACGAAAAAGCATTAAGACAACTTTTTTATTTTGTGTACTATTTTTTACTAGACTTCTTTAACCTCTCTTTTCCTTTCGTGATTATGTCGAGCATATATTTTTATGGTTTGATTTTCTGTTTACCATTAACAGTTACGAGACAAATAAAGATAAGAAAAATAATTTCAAAAATGTACGTGATACAATAAAGTGAACGAAAAAAAAAAACATTCATTATTAATAAACAAGAACTAGAAAGAAAACATTACGCATTTCATTATCCTCTGTTGGTTGGTAAGCGACTCTATTTGATTGATCTTTAGTTAACAATTGGACGATCTAGTTGTACTACTGTCAGACTTAGCCGCAAAAAATACTCGAACACGAAGAAAATTTTACTTGTATAACATGCAACAACTTCCCGTTTTAGATTAAAATATTTTAAATAATTTTATCATCGTTTCCCGATTTGTATTAGGATGTTTGCGAGAAATATCAGAAATAACGAAAAGAGATATTAATTTAAAAACCTTTTTTTGGTAGGAAATCGTTACAAAACCATTTGAAAATTTTATTACGTCTCTCAGCGTTGATCGCAAAATTAGGGGAAAAAATAGTTTGTTTGGCCTACATTACACGGATTATAACAAGCTGTTTAAACTTCATTGGAATAAAAATTTATTAGTATTTGTAGTTTATGAACTTTGTGTAACTAAAATTACAAGATTACTACACAAATCATTGTTCTTATAATGTTAAATATTAATATGATCTCAATCAACAAACATATCCCGATTGGCAGAATTGAAAATGTGCATAGCTAAAAATTTGAACAGGTCATGTGAAGCCGTCTTTTCATAAAAACATTTAAAAAAAAATTAAAAAAGTTTTAAAAACTTGTGTTTTAAAAAATGCACTAAAAACTAAAAAATAAAATGAAGTAAAAAACGTGAGACGTATTGTTTCTCCTTGTTTAAAACGTATAATGCAATATTAGCTGTAGGAGAAAAATTACGTCTCACGTTTTTTTACTTCATTGCAGTTTTTAGTCTTCATACTAGAAATAC
>KB681613.1:0-16450 GCA_000349165.1 Anopheles christyi | reverse complement strand
TATATAACTATATTTTTATGCTAGACGAAGTACTATTATTCTTAGTTCTTAGCAGGTCTATTCAAATGAAATTTTCAGTTGAGAAATATAACATTGTAATAGAAAGCTAAGGAAAAGTAAAGTATCTAAGGAACCTATTTGACATCATTAGGCTTAAATCTAAGGATTGTGATGTTTGCAAATGACACATTTTTGCAAAAACTTTTACCCAATTTCACGTTTACCTGCTAACAATTATTTTTGCGTGTTGTAAGTTTATGATTTATTCCATTTAACTAGCAATGATTATTATTGTCATAATTTCAACATACCTAATAAACAAATTAAACAAGAAATATGACTTTTTTATTCAGAGCCTAAATTTTAAACTTGATCTTCATAATTTTCTTAACTTGATCATCAATTTCTCGGTACTTTGTAAATAGCTTAGCATGGTATGGTGTTATTTTCCTTTGAGAAATAAATACTGAGCAGAGAGCAACTGTGTTTAATAAAAAAAGTACACCACGAATGTTTTTTTCATGTTCCTATAGCCTTGTGCCTCATAAGAGATCATAAGGGAAAATTACTAATCTGATCTGATGAGTAAAAAAGTAGCTTACCATGTTACTTGGGCTATTTGGCCTAATAGGTTAATCTATTCAGTTATAAAGTACAATAAAATGCCTAATTTGATAGAGTAAAATAACACAAATCATTTGTATGAGATCTTTTCAAACCACAGTTCGGCCATCAGCCATTTTTGGTTATTATTGTAAGATACGTTTCATTGTAAGATATACATATGTTGTTGTATTTACTAGTAATGAAAATGTATATAGTAATGAACGATCAAACCTAGGTTCCCATAAAATCTATAAGTAGGTTTTTTGCACCTAGAATTTCGAACGTCAAACAACGGGTGTTACGATTTTACTGTTTTTTATGCGTTTCTTTCTTTTTTCCTTGTTTTTATATTTTCATCTTTCAATTCAATTGTTTTGCATTACAAATTATTAGTAATATCAGTTATAAAATAGATATAAGTGATAAAAGAATTTTAATTATGTTTAATTATCTACGTAAATAAGTTTTTATTAATACAATAAGGTTATTCAATTTCTCAAACAATATGAGTATAAATGGTCATGGAAGAGTGGGATTATTTCCCTATAAAGGGAGGTTAAAAAAACCTACGAGGTTCGTTCCGTTCCGTATTAAAATAAACCTAGTTCCGCTCCGGTCCGAAAAAAATGAAACTTTTACATCACTAATATTTACTAATCAATTATGTTGTCGGGCTCAATCGCATAATATTTGTCAGTTGTCTCCTTAAGTGTGCAAATGACCCTACTTCCTTTGTTTATTTAAACTTTATTTTATTGGAAGAGTTTTCAAATACTTTTTCAACCAATATTTGTTTTGCTCAAAATTGATTATAGATCGGTGCTCCATGTACTTTAATTGTGCTGAAACTAAAGATAAACAATTACTAGTACGCGCATTCATCCTGTGTATAATTGGCATTTATTATTATCCAGGATAATCCATGTTATCCAATCAATGAAATAGAGTAACGTTCGAGTTGAAGGTCAATGTCAAGATGCTTTCGATGTCACACAGCCGAGCATAACATCGAACTTTCACTTTCCGGTGCCTCCCGTGGGCTGGGAACCTGTTGGAGCACATTGGCCGCAGCAAGAGTGCTAACACCAATAACAACCGGAAGGGGAATCATGTATCTTCAGGTGTCCTTGTTCCCTTTCACTTTGGACGGCCCAGATCAGTGCATCTTCTATGCAGTTCATGCCTGCTACATGTAACATTTTCTACACCCTTAACAATCCTCTCAAACACCCTGGCCAGATCTTCAGCAACGCCTGGAAATACCCGAACGACCTTCGGTCGAACAGTTCCGAAAGGTTACTTGCTCGCCAGACTTAGAGTCATCCGGCGACCGTGTTTTTCCCAATGTGTAGGCTCACTCAAGAAGCTTACCACGCCGCACAATAAGTCGCGTGACTTGGACGCATGGAAGAAGAGGTAGACACGCGAGGAGCGTGTTTCATACGGACAAGATATTTTATATAGAGCAGCGTTGCGGTATGTGGAAAAAGTAAGTGATTGTTTTTTTTTTTCGAATATTGATGCTGTGTGGCGTGGCAATAGTGCCATGATCCCATGCCGATGCGCTTCCAAAATGGGCCGGGTGAACTTTAAATCCATTGCGCATCCTTGAAATGAGGAACAAAACCGGCACACCGATGGATAACTCGATTAATAATAACAGCTCTTAGGCTTGCTACGGTTGAAACATATTATAAGTTCCGGTGTAAAGGATAACAGGAAAGCACAAATTTCATAAGATCGATAGAATTCTACTAGTATCAATTTTGATTACAGTAAAGCATTAATAATCCTGCTTTTGAGTCAGTTTACCTCTGAAATTACTTCCATCAGTTGCTAGTTATTTGCGCCATCTTTCACGGAGAGGCGTTGTACACAGTGTAATGAGCACGTGCAGCGACGGTCCTTTGTAGACACGCGTGTCTCTGGAAGGGCCATGCTTCCGAAAAGGTCTAGGACGGCGATTGCGCTTCCAGCTTGATTTTGTTATGTTTTGCTCTGGTTTATTTAATTTTGTTATCCTTCATCCCGTGCATTGTGTCTCGAAGTGGATTGCATTTAACCGAGTGTATGTAACCATCGCTCACATCATCTTGCTCACTAAACTGGTCCGTCATGACATTTCGTCGTCATCTTCGTCGGAAGTATTCGTTTGACCTGTTTCGCTTGCTCGTTACTTTCTTGAGGCGGGAGGCGTGAAAAGATCGTCTACTTTGTGATGTAAGGAATGTTCTGGAGCAGGATCGATATCTTGGGAGTGTATAATTTAAAGTATTTATGTGGATATTTTCTGCAGACAGGAGTAATACGTTACGCATATGAAAAGACAACTTATTATAACTTGTTCAGAAGGATTTCTATATCAACCTTGTTGTTGTTTACCTTGTTCAATCGCTCTAATACTACTTTTGATAATTCGAAAGCTGAAAAACATATTTAAATGCCATGTTGTGTTTTTAAATGAAGCTGTAAATTGCTTTATTTCATTATTTCTACATACATCTTGATATAGCACTGCGTTATTGATTAAAGATGTGATATCTTGATTTTCACTTCATTCATGTTTTTGTGGTTATTTTATTGATATTTTGCATGCTTCTAGAAGTTATTAGCACCATTGTAAATAATTATAGGAAATTCTTGTTGAAGTATATATTTCACTGGTTTCCATTTTTTTTTAATTTAAAAACATACGAAAATCGAAATGCTATCCATCATACCAGTACTTACCGTGCTATATATGTTTATAATCTGAAATTGTTATAAAATATTAACTCTGAACAAAATATTATTATTTTTCATTAAAAATAATGATTTATTAAAACATACTGAACAAACGATAAATATGAACAATAGTTAAATCTAACAAAAGCGGCAAGCTGCTAAAAAATTGCCATCTGTTCTGTGCATCAAAGGAAATGGTATTGCCTCGTGTGGTTGTTGAATTAAAATGCAATTTTGCTAACTTACTGATCACGATCGTCAGCGAATGCCGGTGGCTTAGCGTTAACGTATACCGGCGGTTGCTGAGCTCGATCGGCCCTTTCGGTCGGGCTAACTTCGCTTACGTCGCGCTTGTGCTCATACGATGGAGGTGCAATGGTCGTCGCGTACCCTTGCTCACGCACCTCAACTTCCTGCTCTGTTTCGACTGGACGTGACACGACAATGCGTCGAATGTTGACGGTGCGTGATGTTTCCTTTGCATCGCGGGGTGCTGGCGTAGCGGACAAGACACGGCTACGCACGTACGCATCGATCAACGTACCGGAGGTGTCTCCTTTCGGTCCAAAGCCAACCTCCGCGATCGAGTCCCGCTCGGACAGCAACTTTATGAACTGTTCCTGATTAGCATGGATCTGTTCCTGGGTTAGTCCCTGTCCGACAACGACCGATTGTGAGGATATTCCAGAAGTCACCGTGTCTGACTCATACTCCGTCCGTGCGGAGGAGCCCTCGGAAGATGAGCTACCCGTTTCGCTGAAACGGGCGGATACGGTTCTTGGCGTGGTGGAAGAGATGATTGTCACGGAGCGCTGTGGCGTACTGCTTGAGGACGTTGAGCTTGAGGAAACGATTGACGAAGGTACGTTGGTGGAGCTTGGTGAAATGGTACTCGTTGGAAAGGATCCACGATAAGATGGTCCGAAATCAAACCCACCCGAAGCGGTCGAAGGATCAAACGCGACGATATCACTCGCCGGTGTGGTGCGGGTGGCATAGCTAACTTCGATCGAAGATGTTCCACCGAGTCGTGTCTGGGTTTGTTCCTCCGATCCGCGGTACTTATCGTGATGGTAAACGATTGGGGTAGTCGGTATGGTTGTGGCTGCAGTTACCGTAACGTCTGCGTAGTCTGAATCCGTGGAAGAATAGTCGGAGTAGTTAGTTCCAACACCGCTTCGCGCGTCAATAACGATCGAATCGTCGTACTCATCCTCTATCGTATCATCGGCTGGGTAGGAACCGGGCGTAGCACTAGTTGGAGGTTTCGGAGTCGTCGTAGCAACGGGTGGGTGTGATGGGGTGGTAGGTGGCGGTGTTTGAGGAGAAGGTGGAAGATACTCGGGAGCATTTCCATGATGGTCACAGTCTTCACCAGTGGTGGCGGGAGTCACGGGATAGAGTGGAGTTGACGATGGTACGTGAAAAACTGTGGCAGGATGAGCTGTGCCGGGATGCGTCGCTAAGAGTGCTGGAGAATGCTGATTTAAGTAGGCAACATGGTGGAGTAAATGACCAGCGTTAGCCGGATGGTACACAAACGGATGTGGTGCTAGGTGTGTGGCATATGGATTAACAAAGGCCGTTTGCTGGTGGCCATGATAGATGGCATGACCCTGTGTGAAGAACGGTCTTTCGCTCGGTGCATTAGCTTGTTGCGTATAGATATACTCAGCATCCGATGCTTTGCTAGTGGAAGCCGCTGTCTTCTTAGATTGGGCGGCCACCTCAATGCGGTCGTAAGTACCCTTTAGTGGAGGCCTTTCCGTATAAACCGTGGTGGTCTGCGTAACAACCTGAGGTCTTGCTACGGTGCGCGTACCATAGCCTACGTCCGAGTAGTGAACTTCTGGTGCCGGTGCTGGGGCCGCTGCAGGAGTACTATAAACCGGGCGCTTCTCGACAAACGTGGTGGTGGTACGCGTACCATAGCCTTCGTCCGAGTAGTGAACTTCCGGTGCCGGTGCTGGGGCCGGTGCAGGAGTACTATAAACCGGGCGCTTCTCGACAAACGTTGTGGTGGTACCATAGCCTTCGTCTGAGTAGTGAACTTCCGGTGCCGGTGCTGGGGCCGGTGCAGGAGCACTATACACTGGGCGCTTCTCGACAAACGTGGTGGTGGTGGTTTTGGTGGTCTTAGTCTTTGTTTCCGTTTGCGAGATTGGTTGCTCCAGCTCAACAAGGGCCGAGCCAACTGGCCGAATTATGACACGCTCCTCGATATCGTAGAACTGGTTTTGGATTGCTGGACGGCGCACCTTAAACTTGCGAGAACGTACCACCGGGATGTGCTTTTCCTGGGGCGGAATGTACGTCGGTCCGGTGGTGACAGTTTTGGTGTACGTTGGCGTTACCGGGACTGGAATCGGTACGTGAACGGGCACATGTACGGGGACAGGTGTTGGCACGGCTACAGCAACGGGATGATGATGGGGCACGGGCGTTACTGGTACGGGAATGGGAGCAGACGTGTGATGGTATTGGGTGGTTGATACCGATACGGGGACGGACTGGATAGTGTGAGTGGCAGGAACGCTGGCACCACCCTGCACACCGTACACAAAGGATTTCGGTTCGTAGACGCGCACCGAAGGACTACCGTACGTTGTGTGATACTGGACGGCTGGAGTGTAACTGGCCTTTCCGAACACTGGCTGTGGCTGGAAGTTATAGGAGTAGTAGGTAGGAGCTTGGGCTTGCGTCACTGATACCGCTCCCGAGCGTGCATCAAGCAAGGTGGCCGGAAGTACTGCTGCCTGTTGTTGTGTGGCCGTCGTATATCGTACCGGACCGGCCAATAATCCATCGTGCTGTTGAGGGTTCACATACGTCACACCGGCTGGACTGTGCAGCGGAACTGTTACGTAACCTGCGGCGCACAGCTCTAGCAGCGCCAGACACGGCACGAGCACCTGGAAGAGCATTCTGAGAAGAAATTGGGCGAACCCACACCAGGGAATGAAAACGGTTTGATAAAACTGAAAGTGCGTCTGGGGCAGAGACGCGATTATGTAAACCATGGTCACGATTGGCGCATAACCAATTGGTGTGTTCAAACAATAGTCCCATGTACGAAGGGATGTTAATGTGGCACGTAGCCACGTGGTGCCACGATTCACGAATGCACGTTTCGATTAACACAAATGGTAATCCTCAGAATGGAATTTCTCAATGCGCAAGTGGACAAGTGCGGTGAAACGGTGGGCTTGAAGATCAAATTTTTGTTTTGAGTTGTTTCGATGCCTAGTGAACCAGTTATATTTTAAAATGTCAAACTACAAGGTCTGGAACTGGCCTATAAAATCCGCATAAGTTAGCTACTACAGGAAATTCCATTTTTATCTGAGAAGAAGGTCCAAACCTCATAATTCATTGACAAGTAAATCAAAATAAAAAATATGGCTAGTTTGTATGAGAATGTTTTCTTCAAACTATGTTGTTTTGTTTTGTTATGCCACTATTTGAGATGTGACATTTACGGTGGGCAGCTGGTGTGGGGCAGTTCATTAGCTATTGGGGCAGTGGCATTTAGGGAAGATTAACAATCCCCAAAAAGCTTCATGAACGGGTTTTCAGCTCAATCGATGTAAACAATTTCAAACTTCTAGCCACTTAACCGTGATCTTTACGCCGTCTTGCCGTTTATTGTTCTAACAGGTTTGGTATGTGTGACACGTGCAAACGATTCATCGTGATTAGGGAATAAACATTTATCCGGATATTTGGACGTTCAAATTGTTGTTTTTTTTACTGCTTCTACAGTAAGATCAAGAGGAAAACTTAAATAAGATCCAATCGAATTTTTTGTTGAAATTTGTGGGTATTGAAACGTTCTATGTTTTAAGACCATGATTATTTAAAAAATGTCCTTTCAAAACTTTTTTGTACGTTATTCGTACTAGAATGCATTATATTTTGTTTAAACTTGCAGAACAAAAAACAATCAACAATAGAAACACTAAATGATTCAAAATATTTGTATATAACCACTGATGTTGTCAAACAATTTTTATTTGACTCACTTCATCACTGTCTGCTCCAATAAATCCGGTCCAACTTAACTTGCATCAGCTTGTTACAAGAATGTTTGTACAACAACTAGGCTACGCACAAATTGTCCAAGTCCACCAAATCCAACCAAACACCCGAGTGGCTCACTTCACGCGCTGCACTGAACCGTACTGACTAACTCGCTCGAGTGATCTGCTTTTTATAGACTTCCTTCCTTTTTCCAAGAGCTTTCGCGCGACCATCGATCCTTTCCGAGCTTTCTGGGCTGGCGCGGTGGCAAGGGAAGACGCTCAACAGTGGCTGCCCTCAGACCGGACTTGTAAGGAGGCACAGCACGGTGCAACTTGTCGTCGACTGGCTACGATTGGGGCGGTGTGTGTATGCGTGTGCGATGCTTATTTTCACGCTCTGCATCATCAGCATTGTACTTGGACTTGCACTTGGACTCGACGCATCGGGCTTTCATAAACAATCTTGTAATCACGCGTGCCATTCCGGTTACCTCCAACCTCGTCCGCTTTCGTACCGTTTGGTAGGATGGAACTGATTTTTTTTGCTAATATTGCAAGGAATTGCAACGGGGAAGGCGGTTGGGTTTTGTTCCATTCCATCCATTTGTGTTTGACACTGGAGCGTTGCGTTTGCATCTCATATGATAGATACCGTCAGTCGGTTAGGGATGTTTCAAGGTCGTACACTGAGGGTACGATGCTCCAGTGCTCCAACTATACTGCCCCGGTTTAAAACGTCAAGCTATTATCGCATCCCTTCTTCCTGTTCCTGAACTGGAACTGCTTGTGTAGTCTTTTGCGCCCAGATCCGCTTCTGCATGAAATTGTTTTTCACGAGACTTGAGCACTACACGAAAGTATTACACGCTATATTTGCGATTCCATATCTCCAATCTATCCTCTTTAAACCGTCTATACAAAAAAAATTAAAGGAAATGTTTTGGTTGTGATTACAACATTGATTAAAATTGTAATTCAAAACGCGTAATAACAGGCTTGTTTAATTACTTTAAAATATTATTTAAAGTGGATCTATATATTTTTTGTTTTAAACATTTTGATGGACAAGAAAATATAGACATTATTTGTCAGATTTGATCTCTTTTACTTTTCTGTTTTTATTCTGCTAAATGTTTTATGTTATTTAAAAAAAAATTAATAACCGAAAAGCTTTGCGTGGATAATAAAACAGGCAGAAAGCTTGGTAACCAAGAGTTGTTAGTATTGCTTAGCTTTAGCAATTAATTTCAAATTTCAGTTTTTGCATAATAGCGCACTGACGTCTACATATACAAGAGAAAAGGAATTTCATAATGGCATATATATTTGTTTTAATTATTTTACATATTTAATATATTTCGCACAGAACCATCATCAAAACAAAGAATGGCACTTAAAGCAGAGCGATAATTGATAGAATTTGGATATGAGAAAACACAATCGTATACATTCGGCCTGTTTTTACTCAACGTTTGCTTGTTTGTGTTAATCTTTGAGTATCGTCAACAGCTGTGTCAAAAGAAGAAGTTGATGCAGCGGGTTTGGATTTATTTTCGATCATAGAAAGCAAGTGTGCAGCTGAAATCGGGGAAATAATGTAGTAAAAGCTTGTTATATATTTTTAACAACCTTTGTAAGGAATCAATAACGGAAATTTGTTAAAACGGTTGTTTTTATTTTACTTACACTCTACCTTTATAAATTTTAAAAATGATAAAAAAATATAAACATATTATGAAAAATTATTCCAACCGATTTATAACTCAGGCTTAATAAAAGGTTTAGTATTCTATGCTTTGCTGTATCATGTAATAGCTGCAATGCGTTGGCATTTTACAAATGTTTCATACTCAATAAAGTTTGTAAAGAGATGGATGCCATGAAAACAAAACGAAACACAACGCTGTGGAACTAATACAAAGAAAAACCGCCTCTAGGCAAGCTGGATTTGTTCTACGCTTTATTTCTAGTAACAGGGGCAGCACAGTTTAGCGCAACAAATTCTCGACCATGTCCTCGAGTGTGTAAGGATGAATTCCAGCATTTAACCTTTCGACCGGTACGCCTTGGCGGTCGGTAAGAAAGATGGTAAAGTTGCTGTTTATAAATCCCCCGCAGTTGCCCGGTTTTTTCGCTTTCAGATACTTGTACAAACCGGGGGCTTTCGAGCCATTTACCTGTTGATCCGGAGTAAAAAAAAAAAACATAGAGAAAGAACATCAAATGCTTATAATTTTGGTTAAAGAAGATTGACTTTGTGACTCTACATAGAAGCAGCATTGGTTTGCATAAGGAAAGTGATTGGATTCTTCTCGTATTCGAGACGCTATTGAGTCGGATTACTGTATGGTACAATCTGAATTGGATGCATGACCAAATGTAACATTCAGTTTAATATGTATCAAATACACCGTTGCCCATATAGAAGTGATCGAAAAAAATAAAACACATACTCCATCTTGAGTGTGGCCACGCAAAGAAAACACGCGAGACAGCTCGATGTTTAGTGAGCGAAAACAAAAAAAGAACGAAACAGTCACAAACATACAAAGTCCAAATAAATCCCCCCGCTTCGGCCAATGATGCCGAACTTGATAGATAACAGTGAGAAAAAATGTGCTCGAAGGTCAGCAATTAATCATCTGGCACTTGCGCGATGGGCATGGCGACACCGGCGCCCTTAAATGAAGCTATGTGACCCAGATCAATTAAGATGAAAAGCGCGTGCGACGATAATCGCTGACATTCGGTTGAAAGCTTGCTGATAGTATGGCAAAAAATTGTATCCGCACATAAGGATGCGTGAAACGAGCGCTGTGAGAAAATCTCTCCACCCCAAGAACACCGCACGTCCAAGTGGTTGGAGGTTTCCTCCCCTTTTCAACCGGTGCATTCATACGGTAAGCTCTTCCTTATTTGATTTGTATCTGCTACCTCTCGGATGCCAAGTACGGATGCATCTGGCCTGTTAGAAGCTCGTTCTTACCTCAATCTCGGTGAAAATCTCACCGATCATACCGCTGGTGCTGCTGCTCTCGAAGCACTTTACAATTTCGTCCGGTGTTTCTTTGGAGCCGAATTGGAAGCATGGGAAGAAGAGGACGTTCAAATCTGCGATGCCGATGCCGATGGTGAAACGTCGTTGGGCAGTAGTCGATACAGAGCACGTTTTTGGATGGAGATAGAAATGAAAAAAAGTAGTTCTAAAATTCTACAAGGCAAGCAGTAACGCCCTGCGAAGGTGCTGACATTGGCCTGGAACAGCGAAACCATGCCGGTACAGGGCGGGGTGGGCTACATGTTTAGTACCTTTTCGGGTGTCGTTGTGATGCTTTCGGATCAGCGGCGTGAGAAGACCCAGCACCTTCTCAAAGGTGGCATCCTTGGTAGAGAAGTTCACGATCAGACATACCGATCCCTGGTAGCGGTCGAGCGAAACCTCATTACCGTTCAGATCGAGGACGGTAAATTCAAAAATTGATTTTGCCTTTTCCGGTACCGATTGCATCGCTGAAGGTGGACTGATCTGCAGTACAAATTCACAATAGAGAAAATTGTAAAATACGTTATTTTGTACACAGATTAATTGTGTATCAACTACAGCAACTGAAACTTTTGTTGACCGCGTACTGATTGACTTGTAAGGAAAGGAGGAATTGAATTAAAGTTGTCCCATGACGACGAACAACAGCACGACCAACTGCTTCAGCAACGAACCGGTTAAGAGGTTAAAGGGTAGTCACACGACACGATGAAACCATGTGCGCAAGTTGTACGAAAACATCACTGCCGATTTGAACTTCTGCCACCGTGTTCGGTACGATGGTGAGACACCGAATGCATGCAAAAAATTGTTATTCAAACGCTTACCTCAGCTAAACTGTCGTAAAAGAATTTAAACCAACCACACTTATAAACTAATCCACCCGTGCTCACAATTCGCGCTGTACTGGGAATGGTTCGGCACGCATTGGTGGATTAAATAGAATAAATCCGACCGCCCTTTTTCAATGTGTTTTTCTATACTTCCTTATAAACACATTAAGGTTTTAGAGCAATGAATAATGTAAATGGGCTTACTCTGGTTGTAGTGACGAATGTGCTTTAGCTTTTCTTATCATACCTTCTTGAGACCATTCGTTCTATGGTGTGGCATTGTCAGGGAAACAAAAAAGAAACACATCAAACCACGGAACAAACGAAGTGTTTATTTTTTTAATGAGCGTTTACAACACTGGCATATTAGACGAAAGAAGCAGTGAGGATTCAAGAAGCACAAACGTGAAGGGCGTACGGTAAGGGAAACGAAAAAGCAAATGCAAATGTTCGTAGAATGATGTGCAATCGATTGGTTCGTCAGATCCTGTGTCTGACATTACTGTTAACATCTCTACGCTTCCAACAGCTTATCGATATCCTTAACGATACTCTTCGGTGACGTGGTCGGTGCGTAACGATCCACTGGCAGACCGTCCTTGTTAACAAGGAACTTGGAGAAATTCCATTTAATTGAATCTCCCAGAATGCCACCCTGCTTGTGCTTTAGATATTTGTACAGCGGCTCGGCATCGTCACCGTTCACCTTTATCTGAAAGTAGTGATACAATATTTTTGTTTATGTTAGATGAGATTGATCATAATGTTAATAATAAGATATGCAACATTATACCACCGATATATCAAAATCTTAAATATTTAGAGCACGACGTGTGATAAATGTTAAAAAATTATTCCGAAATAAAAATTGCCAATGACGATTCTAATTATAAGCCCTTCTCCTTCCCGAATAAACAAATGTATCAGAAATGTCTCTAATCATAGTTTTTGAAACGATTTTATTGATTTTCTTATTCAATGGTCCATAAACAAGCGATTCAATCAAGTGTTTTGCATTGCCTTAACAGCTACAATAAATGTTCCCCTGACTAGTCCCCTCTGCCAAATTAGAATCCTCTTTTGGCCTCCAGCGTGCTTTCTATCCAAGCAGTTTATCAATATCCTTAACAATGCTACTGGGCGACGTAGTAGGTGCATAGCGATCCACTGGCAAACCGTCCTTGTTTACCAGAAATTTGGCAAAGTTCCACTTGATCGAATCACCTAACGTGCCACCCTGTTTGTGCTTCAGATATTTGTAGAGTGGATGTGCGCCGTCACCGTTTACATCGATCTGGTGGAATAAAAGGTTTACCAGAAGAATTGAACATAAAACAGGGCTTACTACAATTTTGATGGGAAACAACGCGTTGAGAACTAATTTCGAATCATGAACAAGGGTTTAAAGATTGCAC
Organism: Anopheles christyi; assembly: GCA_000349165.1. Lineage (NCBI taxonomy): Eukaryota > Metazoa > Arthropoda > Insecta > Diptera > Culicidae > Anopheles > Anopheles christyi. Next base: position 3,807 of record KB681613.1, on the reverse strand, counting down.
CAAAATGCATGCGAGTAGTACGGTTAAATAGCTCTAATAGAAAGAAACACTATGTTCCCTAGTTTTGGGCTAGTTATTATTGCAAGCTACCCACACACACACACACATACACACAGACGTACAAGTAATACGCAGCAGCTGTATGAATGTGTACCTACTACGCTAATTGTTGTATCGATCGAGCGTAAAAAAACGACCTATAAAAACTAGCAAGCATTGAAAATTCACATACCTTAGCGAAAACATCTCCAACTTCTGCCTTGGCCGATCGAAGATGACACACCATTTCCTCTCCGTCGCCTTCTGGCATTTGGCCACCGAACTGATTGCAAGGGAAGGACAGAATTTTAAAATCTGAAATCAAACGTAATGCATTATAAATTGCGTCACAATCGGGTCCGATGTGGAATGTTCTGGAGCAAGGCTCCCATTAGACCACTTACCCTTATCCGCGTACTTCTGCGATAGCTCCGTCAGTTCGGCATAATTGCCCTTCGTTAGTCCACACTGGGAGGCAATGTTGACGATTAGCAGCACCTTACCACGGTACTTTTCCAGGCTTACGTCGGCACCCTGAGAATCCTTCACCGTGAAGTCGTACACCGATTTAGCGTTCTTGTAGTCTTCCATCGTGCCGTCGGTTTGCGTTGTTGTAGACTGACTGTAGAACCGATTTACTCCGTACTATAAATGTACCACGAACAAGAAGAATATATGTACTGTGAGGCAATGGGACCATAAGAGCGATATGCTCTTATCTGTAAATATTGAATGATGAGAAAACGTGCACAATCGGCCAAGCTTCTCACGCGTGTAGCGGATACAGCACCAACTATCGTGACACAAACAAGTCGAATCGCATGGTGACTTGCAATAATTGCATGTCCGAACGCAGGCATGAGAATGATTCAAGCATATCTTCCACCCGCACACCCGCGGCCCTGCAAACACGGAACCGTAGTACCCATGACCGGAACAACCCTAAGCTCAAAGTCCAAATACTTACTGCTATTAATGCACCCGTTACGAACAGAAGGACACTTTTCGTCGAAAACATTCGTAACAACACTTGCTGCTGATTAGTATTACTTACTTGATTTGGACTCGAGAACGCACAATACTGAAAACGACCGAGTGTATTACGTCCGAATGTGACCAGCGTACGGAAAGTTGTGAAATTCGACATTAAAACAAAATGGATTGTTTATGTTCGCCGTTTAGCAGCCGGGAGTTTTCACTGTTTACTTGAAAGGCCGGTCACTCCAGAAGGCGTATTACGCGTGTGTATGTGTTGGTTCAGGAATTTCCAGGTAAAATTACACACTCCGCAAGAACGGGATTATAATTTTGAATTGTAAGTTTATGTGAAGACACTGTTTCGTAACAATTGGCAACAATATTCTTCCAATTTCATCACTTTTACGGTGATGACCATATCGAATACGAAAACAAAAACAAAACAGAACTTGGAGTGGTGAATTTGGGAGGTTTTCGAGCTCGAGCAGCATGGGTTATTTTTTCGAGCAGCTGTTAAAAATGAAAAGTTTTTGTTTATCTTGTTTCTTTAATTTTTAAGGCCTTGTAGTGTTGATTGTTCACAAAATTTAATGGATTTGTATCATATTTTGGGTTTTTAGTTTTTAATTGTTGTCATATGGGCAAAAGGTCGAACGTTGTGATCGTGGTGAATACAATTGTGCATGCGGTTCTTCATGTTCACCATATTTTAAATTTAAATTCAAAAATATCGTTAGGTTAATTATGGTTAAACTGCACAAAAAGGGACAGAAATTAATTCGTGTAAGTAATATACACATCACGTTTAAAATATTGTACTTTAACGGTTGGTACAGTGGTATAGCCGCAAAATGCACCATGCCCGTCATGGGTTCATGTCAAGTATGAACTGATCCTCTGATATGGTCCGAATGTACGGCTACAAGAAGATAAATTAGATATTTAATATATTTCATATAATTTATTTTTTTATATTTAATTCCATAAAAAGCTAAGGCAAGCAAACACTTTTTAGTTTGTTAAAGAGATTTTAAACCCAGACCAACAATCTGACTTGAGTGTGAGTTGAGTGTTCTCGTTAGAAAACGCGTTTTTTAATGTGGAAGATTTAATATAAAGATAAATAGTTTATATATATAGTGGGCCAAGTTTTATGAAAAGGACTGTAAAAAACTGGAATAAGGAGATGTCAATTATTTGAAATTTAATTCACATTTGAACAATTTTCATAAGTTAGTTTGAGTAAAAACGGTTTTGTATTTATTTTACGAAACATAAAATATTTGACATATTTCATACATCGAGAATCAAAATGCTTACATCGTAGTGTAGTAATCGAGCCGATGCTCTTCGAAGCTCACCACTCTGCCGTCGTCATGGCGTGGCACATGAACATTTGTGACTCTGCGACTGCGAGTAAAAAAAGGCTTGACGAAAAATCAACATGAGTGTGTCTGGAAGGTTTTCTGTTTCCCTTTAAATGACATTAAACAAATGGTAAAATACTGCGATCCGCTACTAACATTAACATCTCCATGCCACATTGGCCGCTCTCTGTAAGATATCTACTGTTCTGTCGATAAATTAATCAAGGCTAAGTGCTATTTGGTTCCGCTACACTAAATAAGCTGTGCGCTTGTCTTTCGTGCTAGGTACACTTGGCGCACTGTTTGCGCCATTTGTCGGCCTGCCGAGGCAATACGGCCGTCGCGTCGTAAAGTCTACAGTGTCACAATCTGACCGCACAGATCATTTATTTAGGGAGCAGCTTTATGCGGTCCTCGAACACCGGCCGAAAACGGATCCAGATGCAGTGGGCGCAGATAGGTGACGACCTGATTTGGGTTATTCTCTGCCGTCGCTAACTGATGCAGGTGGTAGCGGGAAGCTTGAGCGGCCTGTCGGGCAACAGCTGCCGGTGTAGGATGCGGTCCACCACGCGGTCCTGGATGAGGTGCGCCGGCATGTCCTGCGTGATGTGCTGCTGCGGCAGCTTGCTGCTGTTGTTGCTGCTGCTGGTACTGCGAGAGAGACACGGGAACGGGTACTGGTACAGGCACTACTGAATATCCAGCATCGACCAGAGCCTGGAATTCTTCCTGCGTTAGCGGACGGTCAATTTTCGGTGGAATCTTGTGAGCGTGAGCAGAGGGTGCTGGCGTGGCTGCTGCTGTCGCTTGGTTGACTCCAGTCGATTGCGACACGAAGATGGCCGAACGGGACGGAGCGTGGGCTTCGTTCGATTCTGGCTGCTTTTCGCGTGCTCCATAGCGATGCTGGTGGACTTGCTGCTGTTCTGCTGGCTTCGAGCGGTGGTGTGATTGAGCCGTTTTCTGTGGCTTCTCGTTCTGGAGCTGAGGTGCTTCAACGATCTTCATCGGATGCTGGGGTGAATGCTGTTCGATATGTTGCTGTTGCTGCTGTTGCGCCTGCTGGTAGTAGATCTGCAAGTTCTTCTCCTTCGGTACGTAGTACTGAATTTTTGGCGAGGGAGTTCCAGCTTGCTGCTTGGGTGATACCTCGGCAAAGTACTGCTGTCCCTGATGTGCCGGTGCCTGATGATGATGATGCTGCTGTTGCTGCTGCTGCTGCTGCTGTTGCTGCTGTTGCTGATGATGATGATGTTGATGGTGCGCTTTCGATGGACCCGACTCAGGTTGAGCAATGAACTGATACTTCTGGGCAGGCGGAGAACTGTCAACAAACTTTTGCGGTCCCACCTGCAGATGAGCTGGGCTTATCTTCGGCCCGCCATGCGGCAAACCTTGCGCAAATGGTGCAATGTATTGT